>JANHGN010009499.1:38499-108410 GCA_024605025.1 Megaceryle maxima
TTTGTAGTCAAGTTGTCAGGCACATTTTTGTGGCCTCGTAGTTATTATTTAGGTTTTTTTTTTTGTTTTGGTTTGGTTTTTTTTTTTTAAGAAAAAAAAAAAAGAAGGGGAAAAAAAGAGAGATTTTAATAATTTGACCTGCATTTTCATAATTTCTAATGTCTGTGGTATCCTTCCAGATGTGCTTCTGCCTGCCTGACCCTTCTGTCAATGCTTATTAATTTCATGGCAATCTTTTCAAGTGTGTTTGGAAACAAACAGGAAAAGTTACTCTAAGGTCAAGAATGAGCCCAGGGAAGGGAAACGGGAATGATCATGCTCCCTACAGTAGTTTATATTTCTGTATCTTTTTCTTTCTTGTTCTTAAAATGGGCTTCACAAATACAGATCTGTAAAGCATCCCTGAAGAGGAGAAACCACAGTGTTAGTTACCAAAGTGAATCAGTGGTAGAATGAGGAGTTCCAAGGCTCTAATCCCTGCACAAGTTCTTCTGGTGGAGAAGTGAGTCATGGACATCTCAGTAGTTTTGGCTACTCAACCATCCGCTAGACTAACCTGGGGGATAAATGAAGATGAAAAACTTGGGACTGTATGGGCAGCAGGACCTGTGAGGTCAGAGTCCTCAGTGTGCAATGTGCTTACCTAGAGCTGTAGCGTTCTTGATTTGATATGCTTACCAAGTCAGTGTAAAAGAAAATCTGGCTAATGACTTAAACCTAGAAACAAAATGAGGTTTTCTCCAAGAGAACCATAGGAGAGGCTTCCTTTGGGTTTTTTATTGTTCTACCCCATTCATACAGCCAAAGAGCTGTGTTTATCGTCTACAGCTCTTCTGAAGAGAAGTGAAGATACACCATCCAGAGCTGAAAAAAGGTAAAGGATAGGGGTGTCAGCAGTCCTAGATGAAGTTCAGCCCAGGGCTGTAACTGGTGTCTTGGCAAACATGGCCATTTCTCCCTGGAGAGGCTCCCGGTGGGAATGAAGAGCCTCCCAAACCCGGCTGCTTGCCGCAGGAGCCGTGGGGTCAGGAAAGATGATTTTTGGATCCTCCTCAGCACGGTGAGAAGTGCTTTTAAAGAAAGGGCAGCCAAACCTGAAACGGCCGTAAACAGGCGGAGGAGAAAAGCCCTATGAAGGAGGTCACGGCGGGAGCCGGGCTCTCACGGGCTGTCGCGGCGGGCAGGAGCCGACTGCCGGGGGAAAAGGCGATGCAAATGGAGCACGGGGAATTGGCAACGTCCTGAGCCGCAGCCCAGTGCTGCGCTGGAGAAAAAAGGATGGGAAAGGGGTAAACGCCGTGTCCCCGGCAAGTGCTATCGCGATCTCCCGCCGACCGGCCCGGGGAACCCTGCGGCGGGTCCGGCGGCTGGTCCGGCGGCGGCAGCGCTCTCTCTAGCGGCCGGCACACGCTGCGGGCACCCAGCCTGGCCCGGGAGCCCAGCCGAACCTGCGCTGCAGGGCTGCGGAGCCCCCGTCTCCAGCCCGGCTGGGGGATCTGGTTCCTTCGGTAGCGGCGGGATTGGTGCAGCTCCACGCCGGAGCGCTGGAAACGGGATGAGGCTTTGTCAGCGGCAAAGGGCTTTCTTTGCAAAGGGACTCTCATGACCTGATGTCCCAACGTGCTCTGTGTGGGTGAGGCCAAGGAGGGCAGGTGTACACGGACTGTCCGGTAAGCAGGGAACCTTCAGACTGGGAAAATCTTTGTGTGACCCAAGGAACCAGCCACGTGTGTCTGTAGCAACACTGTGGTACACGGGGGCTCAGAGGACCCAGAGTCCCTCAGCCACGTATCGGAGACGCCCAGCTGCGCTAAGTACAAGTCTGAGCTTGCACGTTACATTGCACATTCAAACAGAAAAGAAAGGTTGGATTTTGTAGAAGGCTTTTACTAGAGGAAATTGAAAAATATGTATCTGACATATCTGAAGACTTGGTTTTAACTTGCATCCTGATTGTTCCAGATGTTCCCCAGATGCCAAAGGGAAGCAGGCATTGAAACAGCAGAACACATATGTTTTAACAAGTTCTAACTTCAGTATTGCAAAAAAATTAAAAGCCCTGGGTTTGTTATGATTTTTTTTTTCTTTCGCTGGTAGCTCTAATATCCTTTAATTGTCTGCTAATCTAATTGAATATCAATTAGTTCATTTTTTTTCCAAGCGGTGTGAAGTTGATATACATCCTGATCCTGGCTGCTTCCCGATCTCTTCTCTTTGGGTTTGTATGGTACTGAGCAGGTCCTGGAAAAGAAGTGCTAAAAACATTGGCAATGATTGATGCACACCACAGGTATACAGACAGGGAGCCGTGCTCCTCCACAAGCAGCCTGTAAAACGCATTGATTTGGGGCTTCCCTCTTTAGCGCCTTCGTTGTTAGAAACGTTTTGGAGCACCCACATGTGAAAGTGTAGAAGGCTGCAGGGGAGGTCAAAAACTGCACCGATCGACAAAACCGACAGAAAAAACCTGAGCAGGGCTCAGGTCCTCAGGAGGTGGCAGCTGGGGCGAAGGGCCTCTGCTGCCCCTCCGTGCCCGGGGGACAGAGCTGCGGCCCCGCGGCAGGACCTGGCGGGCAACCCGCGCCTCCTCCCTGGGGAAATGTGGGGTGAGGGAAGGTCGGCTTCTGCCTGGGCCTTCCCTTCCCACTCTCCCTTCCCTTCTTTTTATTTCCATGTGGGAAATGAACATTTAAATAAAATTTAGTGTGAAATAAATGCATTTATCAAGCATTTATCATACAAATTCAAAGTTATTCAAATCACCAACATTATTTCGATCACTTCTCTGGGTGTGAGGGAATCGGCCGCTCCTCACGCTCCGGGGATCCCGTGCGTTCCCGTGCGTTGAAGGGGATGCTGGCAGGGACAGAGACTCTTTACAGTGTGTTAAGTCTGTGGGAGGGAGGAACTGGATTAGAGGCTGTGCACAGGTGCACCGGCTTCACTTCAGTTGCTCGAACAAGGCGGATGCACTTCGTGTGCGTGGCTTTCCTTAGAGAATTTCTCTTCGGCTTTGTGAAGGTCCTTGGAATAAAAACCAGACGTGATCGAGGCACGCGCTCTTCGCCCCCCATGTTCCTCCGCTCCGCCAGGGGGAGCCGGCGCGGGCGGCCGCGGAGGGGCGAGGCGGAGGCGGGCGGCCCTCGGCAGGTAGGGGGGCGGTGCGGGGGGCGCCGCGCCCGCGCGGCCGCCTCACCCGGCGGTAGCCCCGGGCCCGCGTCTTCCGGCTCCGTGACCCGGCAGCGCAAGCGGAGGCCATGGCCGCCTGCTGAGGTGCGGAGCGGGGCTGAGGCGCCGGGGCCGGGGGAGCGCTTCTCGCTTTCTCTCAGCAGCGCCGGGCGGCTGCCTCGCCCCGCAGCGAGCGGCGGCGCGGCTGCTCTCGGCCTCTCTCTGGCCGCAGGCCCCGGCTCTTGTTTAAACCGCAGCTGGAAGCGGTTCCCCCGCCGGGCGGCTGCGGGCCGCCCCTCGGGGCCGGCGGGCTTCTTGGTCAAGGTCTGGCCCGGCGGCGACCCCGGAGCCCCGAGGCGAGGTCGCTGCTGTCCGTCTGTTGCTGCAAAGCCTGTCCCTGGTTTTCATAGTTGTGTTTTACTGAGAGTGGTTTTGCAGTGAACCTATTTTGTGCTCTTCCTCTTCAGGCTGAGGACCAGCTTTGCTCCTGAGCTGTGTGCCGTGGTCTCCAGTAACCCCAAACCACGCTGCTAAGCCCTGTGGCACCTCGTCAGCTGAAGATGAAGACTGTTCTAATGGTTGCGGAGAAGCCTTCTCTGGCTCAGTCCATCGCCAAGATCCTCTCAAGGGGTAGGATAGAAAGCATGTTGGTTCAGTCCTTCTGCCTCCTGTTCTGCCAGTGAGTGGCAGGGTTGAAGTGCTCTGGAATGCACAGCCCAACTGAGTGGTTATGTGTTAGTTGCTAAGAGGTGAAGCTCATGAGGCAGAGGTTACCAGATATTGCTGTAGATGAAGTGAGGTTGTGAAATGCACTGCTCAGTTGCTTCATTGTCTCAGGGCAGCAGCCACCTGGAAGTGCTGGCTTAAAACAGGTTGCAGTTCATAAAAGAACTGGATGGCCTTTTGCATTCTGATGGGTTTTTTTGTTTTTTTTTTCTTCTGATGTCTATTCAAGAATAAATGAATCTGCTTTTGTTATTTTATGTAGCTGGAGTCTGTGTTGGTGCATATGGTTTCTGAAAGGTGCCAACCAAGTAGTAAGTTGCTGTTCTGAGGTTTTTAAAGCTATAGTAAATATTTTATACATTATGTGGAAAACAGTATGAGTTGATTATAACTGTACTGGTCTAGAAAACAAGATGTTTTTTCATAAAGATTTCTTAGTGGGAGGGAAAGGATGGAGGAGATAATAGGTGGTTTCAACTGAAAATGAAACATGGTTTAAAAAAGGTTGGAATTTATAATTAAGTGAAATAAAAACATGATCAATGAGTAGCATTTTGTGTTCAGGAAGACCTTAGCTGTAAGATCTAAGAAAAGGGGAATGTCATTTAACACAAAGTAACATTTCAATAGTGTTTTTTTTTCCTGTGAATATTTATGATTTTATTTTCACAGGAAACATGTCCTCTCGCAAGGGACTGAATGGTGCATGTTCTGTGCATGAGTACACTGGATCATTTATAGGACAGAGCGCCCATTTCAAGATGACATCTGTGTGTGGTCATGTCATGACTTTGGATTTCATAGGTACGTGTTCATAAAATGTTTGAACTGATATGGGCCATAAAACTGTGGAGGACTTCTAATAGGAAAATGCTCATTGTGAAAATAGTCGGGAAGAAAAAATGTTAGAACTAGAGAGGAAAAGAGGATGAAAAAATCAGTTGTGGTCAGCAGTTCTTGGTTTCTTCTAGTTCTTGCATGACATTGGGCATATGCCACTTATGTTTTCGGAGCCTGGATTATGTCCCTGGAAAATGGGAGGATGTGAGACTCTGCTGTCCTGTAAAAGTGTTTTGGTACTTTGAATGAAAGGTGATTAAGGAATGCAGAGTCCGGAGGGATATTCTCTAAAGCATTATCACGTATTGCTGCCAAGTATACACTCGGTAAGGATGATACGCAAGGAATCCTGCCACTAACTTGCTTTGAAGTGTGGCACTAGTCATGTGACTGCTGTATTTCCTCTGTTGATGATGACCTTAGGAGCTTTATGAGGACCAAATTTTTAATTATTGACACAGTGTTTTGAAGAGATACAGTTCACTGTAACTGCTACGCAGCATTACTAACAATTATTTCCAAAAAAGGGAAATGAACAAATGCACTGATAGGAGAAGGTGACACAGGATGTTCCATGGCGTAACTGGCCGTAGGTAATGAACAGTAAACTGGACTTGAATGTGTACATTGAAAACACAGAAAAATAGCTCCCTCCCCTTCTTCTGATTGATTAATTTTACAAACAGAAGGTGTTTTAATAGCTCACGTTAACATTTCTGAAAGGTATATGGTTTTTTTTCTTCATATGTTTCAGAATGATCATTGTGATTCATACAGTGCTAAGGGTCTCTTGATACGCAACAAAGCAAGACATGTTAGGGTAGAAAGGTTTCTGAAAAATCTTGGAAGCTGAGTGTTTTCCAAAATAATGTTTGCTGATGGTTATTTGTTGTGAGGTTTTTTTTTGTTTTTATTTTTGGTTGGTTGTTTGTGGGGTTGGTTTGTTTGTTTGGTTTTGTTTTTTAAAATATATATTTAGAGCTCAACTTAATTTGCTTCCACTTTTCAGGAAAATATAACAGCTGGGACAAAGTGGATCCAGCAGAACTTTTTAGTAAAGCTCCCACAGAAAAGAAAGAAGCTAATCCCAAACTGACCATGGTGAAGTTTTTACAGGTATTCTTCTTTTATGAGATTTTTCTTTTTCCCTTTGGCATTCTTTTTCTTTATTTCATCTGGAACATATTCCATCTTCAAGGATTCATTGTTCCTATTATTCCTCTAAGGAAGCAATGAGACATTTTTATCCTGTTCAGAAAAATAAGTGAAATTTTTCCATGGTTCTGGAAAGCAATAATAATTATTAAATTTGAAAGAGCAGTGGAGCATTTTGCTGTGAATAAACTTTGCTTTAAAAAAAACCCCAAAACATTCCTACAGCCCTTAGCATGGGTCAATCATCTTCACTCTAGCATTAGAAATTGAATCTGTCTTCACCACACAGATTTTTCTGTTAGCAGGCTGTACCAGAGCATTTCATGTCCTTCAGAACATTTGTTACATGTCTGCCCTCTACTGAGGCAGCCAGGCCACCTGAATGCACCGTTCTTGCACTGCAGGCTGCTGAGCATTTGATTTCGTCTATTCATCTGCTTCCCAAAAGCAGGCAGTGTTTGACTTCACTGGTTCTTACACTCTCTAAAATCGTTTCTTTATTGAGTTCACTTTTGCCGTTGCCTTGTGAGCTTTTTGGATGTTGATGTTCTGCCTCTCAACACTGGAGCACTGGTTGTATGTTTTGCTTTTAACAGCAAGTGCAAGGCACAGCTTGTAAATGCCTTCTTTAAGCCCTTTGTGGTTATTGTTCAATCTTCCTAAGTGCCCCTCCGAGAGGATGGTAGTTTGGTTGCTTTCAGAAAATAATACTTTCTGAAAGGGAAGTATATGTGGTGTAAAACTGATTTCTGTCAGATAAATTGAGACTGTGTTCTCTTTGTGGACTAGCAAAGTGTTTTTTGTGTGGTGTTTTTTAATTTAATGATGTGGAAATTAAGACACAGAAGAGGGAAGGGCCTGTGCCCCAGGCTGTGCACACAGACTGTTGCAGTTTCAGACTTTCACTGTGATGAAGCTGTGCTGACTCTTTTCTGGTCCTGCAGAAAAGCATCTTGTAGGCAGGCTTCTGGTCCCATGAAGCACAGCTTGCTTCTCTCTTCAACCACAGTTTAAGTACCTGCAGGATTCTTGTTACTTCTGCTATATTCTTCCAATCATTTTTTGCACTAAATAAATTATCTGTAATACTTTAAAATAGAAACTAAAGGTATACAGTTAATGGGGAGGTAGTTATTTTTTTGGTGTTGCTGAAAAACTGTGCTGATTTTTCTCACAGGTGGAGGGAAGAGGCTGTGATTGTATTGTCTTGTGGTTGGATTGTGATAAGGAAGGCGAAAACATCTGTTTTGAAGTAAGATTTCCCTTTTTAAGACTTATAATACCATAATACTTGTCTGTGATATACAATACTATCAGCATATTGGTTTATGGATATACAGTAAAAATCAAACGAAGTTGAATGAAGTTTTAAAGGCATCAGGGTCCTTAGTGGAAAAACTTACACTTTTGAACCCTTAACCTGTTAGTTAAGAGTACAAATCAATCTAAGATGAGCAATGAGGTCTCTTAAATGTTCAAACATTCCGGTGGTCTGAACGTTGGTCTGTATTCACAGCTGGAGTAGTTACTTTGCCATCCTTATAAAACTTGATCTAATTAAGCTATTAGATTCTTTTGAGCACAGAGGCCACTTTTAAGTGTAGGCTTACCACAGGAATGTGGACTCTTCACTTAAAAGGTATAGAACTAAAACTTTGGTGTGCAAAGAAATTTTTTTAATGTCCTATTCCCACAAGCGTGCGTGAAGATTTGTTTGTTTGTTTAAAGAAGTGTAATTTGTCGGCTAATTGTTTTAAGTTGTTTAAATACCACTGTATGGTCACTGGCCCTGGCAATATGTAGAATAAACCCAGACAAAAACTGGTCCATGTTCACCAAAAAGTGCTGCAGCTGCACTGGTGAATGTCTTTGCACTTAGCTAAGAATAGTGCTTCACTTCCAGCAGTTGCTGTTTAATAAATAAATCCTTCAGTTTTGCATACACTTCTAAGTGGAAAGACCAATACTGCTCTTGCTTATCAGTGTACTGGCTTGGCATCTTACTGAATTAAGAAAGTAGTTAGATATCAGCAAGTATTTTTTTGGAGAGTGAGGTGGGGTGTCTTTCTGTGGAGAGAAAAACTGACGTAAGCTCTTACCTTGCAAGTGCTCTTAAAATACACTTCTGATCTTCATTAGGTTCTTGATGCTGTTCTTCCTGTTATGAACAAACCTCGTAGCACCGAAAGGACGATTTATAGAGCTAAATTCAGTTCTATTACTGACACAGACATCTGCAATGCCATGAATCACTTGGGAGAACCCAATCGCAATGAAGCTCTTTCAGTGGATGCCCGCCAGGAGCTGGATCTTAGAATTGGCTGTGCGTTTACAAGGTGACAGCATAGACTGCAGACAGTTCTGTGAAAGGTTCAGGAATACTGCTCTGTCCACAAAATATGTCTTGGAACTCTAATGCCTAATTCTGTTCAGCACCAAATGCAACAATTCTGTGCACAGGCAGAAAAAAAGTTAGTTATGGTTTTAACTAAGCTAGGTAAAGTACTATCAGCAGCTATGGCATCATCTTGCTTTATGATGTTCTTCCACATTTCTTTTGGGAGAAAACAGGATTCAGTGAGGCAAAGTAATAATGACTTAGTTGTAAGAGATGGTACTTTCAGGATGCTTTTTTTCCTAATGTATGAATGATTTAAGAGAGTATTCATATTTCTGTGTGCAAGTTAATGAAAAATTTTGCTTTTCATGGGAATGAGGATGTTAATGTACCTCTTCCTGGTGTGTTTTATTTTGGTTTTTTTCCTCTTTCTTAGGTTTCAGACAAAATATTTTCAGGGCAAATATGGGAATTTAGACAGCTCCCTCATCTCCTTTGGACCATGTCAGACCCCAACACTTGGATTCTGTGTTGAAAGGCATGACAAAATCCAGTCATTTAAGCCTGAGACTTACTGGGTGTTGCAAGCTAAAGTAAGTTTTACAATATTTGTATGTACAAAACATATTTTTTTCTTTTTACCAAAGAAATGCATTTATATTTTCATTTTTCTCATTCATAAATTTGTAGCTGCTGACAAGAGTTCACAGTGCCTACAATTTACTCGTGTGTTCTCATTCAGTTCACATGTGTGTCACCCCTTTCTTGAGAAAGATTCCAGGATGTCAGTTTTGTATTAAAGCAGTTATTGTCTGTTGCTCATAAGAATTCCTCAGTGCTAACCATCTAAGCATAGAATCAGCCAAAAAGACTACTTGCAGAGGTTTTCTTTTGTTCCCTGGGGTCCTTGGACTGACTGTGTTGTTAATTTGAATCCAGGAATTAATTAGGCTGCCAACAAACATTGGCATTGCTGAGTATTGGAATTTTAAAGCAAATAAAATGCTCATTGTGTTAATTGGCAATTGAGTCCTGGGAGTACTTTGGCAGCTCATAGTAGTTTTATAGCCTCACTGCTGTCCAAGCTCTGAGAGCAAACCAACATGGTTTTACTGCTTGTGATCACGAGGATTTTTTTAAAGCAAATAAGGGATAGATGGTAAAAAATTGCCATTTTTATATTTTAAGATTAAAAAAAAAAAAAAAAATCTACTGACATCTGTTTTTTGCTGCATCTCGTATGTCATGCTGGGAAGTGCTTGGTGTCTGTTCTTGGAGAGTTTTGTGCTCCTTCATCTTGGTTGCTTCATATCTCCTTTTTTTTGTATATGGGACTTAAAACATGATCTAGTTACAGTTTAATCCAAATGATTGATTTTGCCAAATCAAAATGGTAAACTTTAAATTTCTGCCCATATCAGCTTTTACTGTTCCCATCACTAAAAGCAAGAACAGTATTTCAGTTAACTGTGGGAATACTTCCAGTCATTCCCCTGGCCCCAGAGTTCATACTACACCATCTTTCTCAAGAAAACTTGTGAAAAAGAGTACAGCTGCATGTTTGAAGCACTTATGTCCTAGTACAGGATTTGCTTGCTGGATTATTGCTGAAGATGTGCATTCTCACACTTCTAGTGATAGAGTTGGTGGGAATTAATTAGGGCTTCTTTCGTCTGATAGGTAAACCCTGAAAAAGAAAATTCTCTCACTTTGGACTGGGATAGAGTGAGGGTGTTTGATCGTGAGATTGCTCAAATGTTCCTGAATATAACAAAGATGGCCAAAGAAGCAAAGGTAAGAATATTTACTAAGTGTCACTAGATTCATATTTCCTATAAAGGAAATAATATTTAATATTTCATTGGCTGCATATTGGGTTGTTTGTGTGTTTTTGTTAAAGAAGAGTGTAGAATATCTTGGTTTTTACTCAATTCAACTTTGTGTAAATGAGAATAAAAGGAAAGAGTTTTGGTGTTTTTTTGTGGGGTTTTTTTTTTTTTTTTCAGTTGTAGTTTGTATTGTGCTAGTGTGGTCATCTTGGCAGAAGTCCCTTCTTAATACTGACTTTGGAAATGATCATCACTCGTGACAGGAAGCCTTCATTACCAAACCTGTTAGGAAATACTGTTCAGATCTCTCCAAGCAGACCTCTTATTTCCCATGAGACATTGTATAAATCAGAATTTAATTACTTACATGGCAATATTCTTGCAGTTGAAATGTTAATCATGTGTATGCTACAGTCTTTATAGGCAATTAACTTCAAATTCTGCTCTGTTCAATACTTGTTTGACAGTATGTTTGGATTTAAGCACTTATAGCCATCAAGGTTCAAAGACTGTATGAAGCTTTTAAAAATCTGGATCCTCGTAGTTAGGAGCATTGATTGGAATAAGCACTAAATCCTTGTAGCACTGTCTGTGCTGCTGGGGTTGATGGGAAGCTAGCAGTAAGCTGCCCTGCTGCATTCCCAGATAGAGGCCTGATTTGGTCCATAGCAAAAAGGCACCTTAGGACTGTAACTTCAGAACGTGGTAAAATTATCTCCAGTCAGAATTCCTAAAATAAAAATATATTGGTTGCTGCTCTTTTAAGAAAACAAAGCAGATATGACAAGAATAGATAATGGTAGGATTGGCACATGTTTATAGGCATGATTGAAATGATACATTTACCAGTTACCCAAATTCAAAACTTTTACTGGGAAAATGCTATTTTCTAGGTAGAATCTGTGAGTAAAAAAGAGAAGGTGAAGCAGAGACCACTGGCTCTGAACACGGTAGAAATGCTACGAGTGGCCAGTGCTGCTTTAGGTATGTGTACAAGTTCAGTTTTTCACACTGTTTTAAAGCAAGATATTTTGGCTTCTCAGATGAAATAATCAAGGACATATCAAACATAGTTTGATACCCTTCTTTCCCTATAGTTCATCATTTTTGGGGAAAGATCAAGTTGAGAAAGATTGTCAAAAGTGAAATGTTGCATAAGATCAAGGTGACAAACCATTATTTATTTAAATGCTTTGATAAGGTATACTTTGAGATGCAGCAAACAAATAATAATTGCAGTAATGTGTAGGTGATTTTGTTTGTTTGTTTTCTCCTATGCCATCTTAGGAATGGGTCCACAACATGCCATGCAAATAGCAGAGCGTCTTTATACTCAGGGTTATATTAGCTACCCTCGAACAGAAACTACCCATTATCCAGAAAACTTTGACTTGAAAGGTTGTTTGAGACAACAGGCCAATAATCCTTACTGGGCAGAAACTGTGAGTACCTGAAGTGAAACCTGAACTAACAGATCATTCTCTAGTCTGTGTTTTAGTATGTACCTTACTTGGTATATTATGACCTATAGGTCTTCAGAAGCAATGAATATCTGTAATTGCTTCTATTTATGGATGCTGTATTGTTATGGATTTGATCTGAAAAGCTTCTTAACTTGCTAAGAGAGACCTGTTGTCCTCTCAGCCAGACTGTTTCTCTCTCCTTCACACAGGTGAAAGCATTGCTCTCAGAAGGCATTAACCGTCCAAGAAAAGGCCATGATGCAGGAGACCATCCTCCCATCACCCCAATGAGAGCTGCAACAGAAGCAGAATTAGGTATAGGGAAATTCAGTAGTGTTGAAACATTATGTGAGGAAATTAGTTCCTTGATGTATAGAAGCTATTTTTGAAAGTCCCCAAGTTTCAACAGAAAGTACAATTATTTGAATGGCAGGAAGTGGAGAGAGAGCAGACTTCATCCTAACTTAAACTTCTGGTGACAGTGAAGTTCAGAGCTGGTCTGCTCTTCAGTAATTCATTCTAGGGACCACAGTATTGCTAAGAAAAAGGAGTAGCCAACTTCACTTAATGCCTACTTTCTCTAGGAGAAATTTGCCTCACAATAATAGCTTACAGGTATTGAAATTTTATTGTATTTTTGTGCTTGTATGTGAAACTTCAGCTGCAGTTTAATTAAGGGGCTGCCCTGACCCTAAACCTTGACAGATCTCTGGGGTTTGTGGGTTTTTTTTATAGTAAAATGTAACACTTCACTTTCTGCACACTGATCCTTCAAGAAAAGGATCTTACGATAAGAAAGCATAGGAAATGTGTTGTATTGTTTATTAGGAATAACTAAGATTGTTGTAGTAGACTGGTAACTTCTCATTTTCATGAATTGGTGAAATAATCTCAGAAAAAATAAATGCTTTAAAATTGTTAGTAATTGTATAGGGTACCGACTGGCCATGTAAATTTTTTTTTTCTTTATATACATAGCAAGATGAAATATGCAAAGCACGAGACTAAGAAGCTGTTCATAGCGGTGTAACCTTTCAACTATTCCATTTCCTATCTGTAGATCCTGGATAAGGAAACTTTAGAGTGATCTCTTGCAGGACTTCAGGCTGTCCAGTGTGACAGTTGCCACTAGAATCCCATTTTAGGATTTAGATTAGGGTGTGGTCTCCTCTGGCACTAAGCAGTAGATCTTTTTATTTTTGTTCATATGTGTTGTTTTATTAAGCAAAAAAGAAAAGTCTTTTGTACTTCAGCTCTCATTCGAACGCATTGCAAAATCAGGAGGTTTTTTTTTCCTGGCTAAATTTGCAGTCCTTCTCCAAGAGCATCTGCATGTATGATGTTACAATTCTTAAGCAAGAAATTTTAAAGAGAAAACTGGATTATTTCTGAATGTTGTTTTCTTTTAGGTAGCAGTTTTTGCTGTGATATCTGTGGAAATATGGTACCTCTTAGTGCAGATTTTATGTAGAGCTGCAGGCTTGAGTTTTGTGGGTAAGATGTTGTTTATCCTCAGGTGGAGATGGATGGCGACTATACGAGTACATAACCCGGCATTTCATTGCCACTGTCAGCGCTGATTGCAAGTACCTACAAACCACCATTGCTTTCAGTATTGACCCCGAACATTTTACCTGTATCGGAAAAGTGGTAACTTCCCCAGGTGAGACCAAACAGAGAGTAAGTAGTTAGCTACAGATCCCTCCCCGCCCCCCACTAATACATTGAATAGACATAAAACTCTGGGGACAACTACAAATTTGAAGACATCTTTTGAGCTACCAAGACCAGAGACTGAATCTTTTCCTTCATTTTCATACTTCAGTAACAACTGGAAAAAGCCTCATTTTGTATGTAGTAGTCTCAAAGATTTAATGCCTCATTTGCCAGTGGGGAAGACCAGTCTTTTCACAGAAAACAGATTCCTTCTAGGGGATAAATTACACAAAGGCAGTTATTTTTCTTGGGCCTCTGTAAAAAGAATGTAGCATCACCACAGAGGTGTTTATAGTAAACTGGCCCAATAGTCCTTATTATATTAATATGTCTTAAAAAGGAAATAACAAACAGTTAAGAAGCTTCACATACATTCTGTAACTGTGCTTTCATTCAAGGAAAGGGTTTACTTTTTTCATATATCAACCTGACTCAAGTCACACAAAACTGATCTGATGCGCTGTAGTGAGAGATACTGTCTTGTGATAGTGTATTTCCTCACTACTCCTAGCTTCAGGTATTTTCTGCGTGGTATGACAAACAGCCTCTTAATTTTGATCTATATGATGTGGCCCATATTAAAATAAGTAACACATACCTTGGCCTTTTGAAAGCTGTGATGATAAGCTGTTGTTGGTTTTGTTTGTTCCTCTACCTGCAGGGTTCACAGAAATTATGCCGTGGCACAGTATCCCATTAGAAGAGAGCCTTCCTCACTGTGAGAAAGGAGATCTTTTTCCAGTTGGTGAAATAAAATTGCTAGAAAAACAAACCAGTCCTCCTGATTACCTGACAGAAGCAGAACTTATCACTCTGATGGAAAAGCATGGCATTGGTAGGAACTTGCTTAACTTACATTACTCTGTAGTACATCCCCCAAGAGTGCAAAGAGTTTGAATTGCTCCTCTGAGCTCTCTCTGTTGGCAGTGAACTTTTGCTGTTCATTTGAATAGCTACAGTAATAATCTTTCTTTCATAATGCTTGTAGCTGTCTCTTCCCCTGCATTTCTTTCCCCTTTTATACCCTTATGCCTAGTTTCTGGCCAAAGCAGTATCCTTTCATAACACGTCCTTGTCACCACTCTGTCAGAAGGAGTTGATGTTGTGTAGAAGAATGCACTTCCCCATTCTGAGGAATGATTTCTTTACAGCTTGCTTCAGCTTTGCTGGCTCCAATAGTCTTTCTGTATCTTATTACACAGTTTACCACAATACTACTTTTCTTTTTCAATCTGACTTGTTCCCTTTGGTGCATTTCATAAATTTGTTCAGTCAAAACCTACATAGTCCCTTGCTCCCCAGTGTTTCTCCAGAATAAGTGTCTGTGAGAACAGGTGTCTTCCCAATAGTAATTCCTTGGAAGAGATGAAAGGATTAGGATTAAAACACGTGCTTCAGACTTCTCAGACCTGCAAAGGAACATAAGATTTACTAGTGAGAAGTTATCCACCGGAAGCTGAGTAACAGTAAAAAGGTATCTGAATTTTAAGCAGTCTCAGGAGCTCTATAATTTGATATAAACCCAGAGAAATCAAAAGTAATTTGATGAAGACTCTCTTTTGTTCAGGATGGGTATTTTGTTTTCCTTTGTCTGGCAGGAACTGATGCAAGTATTCCAGTCCACATTAACAACATTTGCCAGCGAAACTATGTCACAGTGGAGAGTGGTCGGAGACTAAAGCCTACAAACCTTGGCATTGTTCTGGTTCATGGCTATTACAAAATAGGTAAGTCAATTGCTCTTCCCTGTTTACCTTCTAACCTTCTTTTCCCTTCAGTATGTCAAGGGCTGTTGTCACTATATAAGCACTGTTTCTGTCTCAAAAGGTGGATCTAAGGAAGTATTCCTAATTCCTAATCTATATTAATTAAAACTCGTTTGTTTATGTTGATGTCAGTTTATATATGAACAGTTTCCTACACTGTTTTTGATCTTTTGTTGTGGCTTCTCTGTTGCTGCTGTCTCTGTTTTTCTGTTAGATGCAGAATTGGTTCTTCCTACGATCCGCAGTGCAGTAGAGAAGCAACTCAACTTAATAGCTTTGGGTAAAGCAAATTATCATCAGGTTCTGGAGCACACCCTTGATATTTTCAAAAGGAAATTTCACTATTTTGTGGATTCTATTGCAGGTAAAACTTTTTTCTTTTGAAGTGCCCTACAATTATTTGTTGCAAAGATGCTAGAAGAAAATACTAATATACACAGTGCCTTTCAGAGGTTTAGGCTTACTGAAAAGTTGGGCTGGAAGTTTCCAGTCAAATTAAGTTTCTTTCCAAAAGGAAATGGACTGAATCTTGGCTCCAGATCTCTACTTCACATGTCTTTCATGACTTTGTAGGGGTGAGTTTTTAAAAACTTCAGACTAGATGAAGTATTTAACCTTGTGTGTTTGTGTATGCTCAATGCAAACCCTATTTCAAAAGTCATCATTAACAAGGAAGAGCATCATGAATAAAATATTTAAATTCTCACTTCTTCACAGGTCTTGTAGATGATTTTGTGCAGTTTCCTCTTAAGAAATAGAATTCTAATGTAAATGTGATTATCTCTCTTTCAGGTATGGATGAGCTGATGGAAGTGTCTTTTTCACCCTTAGCTGCCACGGGTAAGCCCCTTTCCCGCTGCGGTAAATGCCATCGTTTCATGAAGTATATTCAGGTAAGGTCACCTCGTGCTTGGCGTTTAAATTTCACTAGCTGAGTGCTATTGAGTAGAAACCCCTTTTCCCTTTTGAATTTGAATTAAAATGTGGTTGTCAAGGGTGCATTTCTAAAACAAAAAGCCTGATGGAGGTTTTTATGTAGGGAACAAACCAGAGATCAGCCCAGTTACATTTACTGCAAGTTTTCTTTTTATTGATGCCACTGTTGTTCAGGAGATTTGTTTTCTATTTACAGGCTAAACCAAGTCGTCTACACTGCTCTCACTGTGATGACACCTACAGTCTCCCACAGAATGGTACCATTAAACTCTACAAAGAGTTGCGTTGCCCCCTAGATGACTTTGAGCTGGTGCTTTGGTCATCTGGATCCAGAGGAAAGAGCTACCCCCTCTGTCCATACTGTTATAACCATCCTCCCTTCAGGGACATGAAAAAAGGTAGGAATTCAATAAACATGCAGGGATCAACCTCACTTGAAATAAATTAGGTGCAGTCTATACAGTGTGCTTTTTAGTAGCTTTTAATCAGTGTTGCTTACTATAAAGTGCTTTTCAAATTGGGTTACAGATACCTAAATTTCTGAGTATTATCTTACTACTTTTATAGAGGGGAAAAAACCTAATTTATGTGTGTGCACAGTAGGTGACCTTCGTAACACTCGGTATGTAGTGAAAGATGGTGTGATTCTAACACCTTACAAATTGGTGTATGCTTGGTATGGATAGGGCTATAGATTGACCAGGTCTTGAGAGTGCTTTGATACTCAGTGTATAAAAAGCTCTTGAAGGATATAAGTGGTGGTGAATGTTGCAGTTTAACTGTGAGACAAAAACTTATTCAGAGCTTTATAGCACTACTTTATGTATCAGGAGCTTTTTGGCATTTTTTATTACCATCTTTTAATTAAAAAATGTCTTGTACTCTGTCGATAGTGTGAGTATAAAATAGAAAATATTTAAAAGCCATGCATTTAACTGAAAACATAATTACTTCTCATCACTAACGTGTCCAAACTGCCTGTGCTGTACACTGGCAGTATCTGGCAATTCTGAAAACCATTACAGAAAAACTTCTAAGCAAGAGATTATTCTGAATCTGTGACAAGGCAAGCTGCCATTTGCAGAGTGGTTCCATTTTTTAGTCATTTAGAAGGCCTGTAATAACCTAAGCTGTCTTTGACTTCTGTCTCTCACTTCCTCCTAATGGGGTAGTTGGGCAGTGATGTAAAGGGTTCCTTGTGGTATGGTTTTACTCTTCTTCCACCAGGAATGGGCTGTAATGAATGCACCCACCCCACGTGCCAGCATTCTCTTAGCATGCTTGGAATTGGGCAGTGTGTTGAATGTGAGAATGGGGTTCTGGTGCTAGACTCGACATCAGGCCCCAAGTGGAAGATGGCCTGCAACAAATGCAATGTGATTGTGCATTTCTTTGAGAATGCCCACAAAGTGCGAGTGTCACCGGAGACCTGCGACTTATGTGATGCAGCCCTTGTGGACGTAGATTTTAACAAAGCCAAATCTCCTCTACCTGGTGATGAGACCCAGCATTCAGGCTGCGTATTCTGTGATCCTGTGTTTCAAGATCTGGTGGAGCTGAAACATGCAGCCATGAGGCACCCCATGCACCGTGGAGGACAAGGAAAAAGGCAAGGCCGAGGAAGAGGTAAAGGCCGGAGGCCTGGAGGAAGACTCAATCCAAAGAAACCCAAGGACAAAATGGCAGCTCTGGCTGCTTACTTTGTATAATTGCCACAAAACAGAAAAATAAACTTCTTATAAAAAATTGTTTCCTTTTAAGTTCATTTTTAAGTTATTGTTTGATCTTCACTGCTTTCCTGTTCTTAGAGAGGTTAAACACCTTAGGCTTGTTGTATGCCTTGATTGAATCACAAAACAAATTCTTCTGGATGATCCATTAGTAGCTGAGTAAGCCTTTAAGCTTTTAGTTGGAGTTTATTGCTCCAAGTAGAGCTCACAAACAGTAGGGGGACTCAGGAATTCTGCCTAGACTGTTACCTCTGGCTGATAAAAAGGAAATTAAAGTTCCCTCTCCTGCCATTTCTGGGGCCTTTGTCAGCAACACGAGTGCCAGGAATATAAGAGCTGATTAAGATCAGTGTTATGCTGCTGTTGTCTTTACGTACAGAATGAGACTTGGCTCATATGGTTTTGAATCTTCAAAAATAGTAAATGATTAGTAGCTGTCAGATTTTCAAATTATATCTGCAAAAGCAAGAGCACTACTTCAAATCTGTCACTCTGCTGCATAAGAGAATAATGCCAAGAGACATACAAAATGGAATTATACATGTAATTATGGTCTGTGCAGCCAAGTTAGTATCTTTTGGTCAATGGGTCACGGTTAAATAAGACCTCCTCCTGCAGCTGGAGGTCAGATAGAGACCCATGCTGCTCTTTTCCTCTGTTCACACTGTTGATTGTACCTGATCAACTGCAGTTTGTACTGTCTATACCCCAGATTGTCACTTCAGTGTTTGTTAGTTTTGTTGTCAGGAGGATGGTGTCCTCACATTTTTATATGGAGCTGTTTTGAGCGGCTGGGTGCCACATTACAATGTCTTAATTGTACCAATAACAATCTCTCCTTTCCTTCCATGTGCACATAGCTGATCATATCTGGTCATCTGATCAAGTACAGTTTATATCATCTATACCCCCAAAACAGTTTCAGTGCTAGTTGTGGTTGGATGGGAGGATGCCATTGCAGTTTTACGTGGTGCGAAGGCTACTGCATTTGAACACAGAATATGCAGAGAGCAACTTGACACGTGATTCACTGGCAACAGAAAGGAAAGACAAGTCCCTACAAAAGGTAATGTACAGCTCTGCTGTTTTAATTGGCACAGTGTGTGCACTTACTGAACAAGAGAACACAGACAAAACACCACAGCCCCAAGCTTGTTCCTCTGATCAAATGTTTATACAATTACAGCTCAAACATGAATGGTGTTTTAATAGTATTGCTTAAAAGATCCAGCCATAGGTAGAAGTTTCTGTAGTTCTCATTTGGTTTTGGTTTTGTTGGTTGTTTTGATTGCTTTTTTTGGTTGGTTGGTTTTTAATTTATTTTGGTTTTCTTAAATATTAAATGTTCTCTCTGGTAAAAACAAACTGGTTTTGCATGTCCCTCAGCTTGGAGTGAGTAGGTTCTTTTCATGTTTTAAAGTTCATCTTGCTGTAGTGTCTCGGAGCCATAGATCTCAGCATAAACTATTATAGCTTTCAGGGTGCTGGTACTGATTCCGTTGGTCAAGTCCTCTTCTGCCTTTAGCCTGCTTCGGTACACTAGGATACTGCTCTGAAGATACCTGCGTGCTCAGCTGGCTTCTGCTGCTGTGTGACACTGGCCATTGCCTGGGATTTCTGGTACTTAGGATGATCCTGGAAGTGTGGGAAAGCTGTCATTAGTTATTCTTTGTGGCTTTTGACCCATTTGTCTAAGTATGGCTTTTATTTTGGCCATTTGCAGACAATTTCTTGTAAGATCTCTGCTGTATTATCCCCAGTGGAAGGAAAGTGCTGGGAACATTCTCTCAAGTGCTTAGAATGAGCCATTGATGTGTTCTGGCAGATTTCAGTGGCTACCTTGTAACTATCGCAACTGGCAAAATTCTGATGCAAATATGTTGGTGTCTGTGAACAGTCAGAATCATGGGGGCCTGTGCCTGAGGAACGAAGGCATCGATTGGTTTTGTGCTGTGCTAGTGGCCATGGGAGCTGCTTCTCCCTCTGCAGCTGGGCAGTGCAGGGTGGCCACAGCCTGGGGGGAGGCTGCCTGGTACAGGAGGTGCCAGAATAGGCTCTCGGTGCTGTGGCTTGATAAACTAGCTGCTGGTGGCAATTTTCTCCAGGGTGGAGTGGAAAGAATTGGGAGGCGATGAACACTTTCAATTTCTACTTAAAACTTAGGGTCATATTCCTGGGATTGCTTTTAAAGGGTATAAGAGAGCAAGAAACTTCTTAAAATGATGAAGTCCCTGGAGACATGTCTCTAACATTAAAATGAGCACTACGTGTCTCATGTCTACAGTTGCTACTAGAAAAAAAAAAAAAAAGAAAGGAATTATGTTTTATGAGATATAAACTAAAAATAGAAGAGATTTATTCCATGGGAGAACTTCAGGGGAAAGCTTTTATTATTAAGGAACTTACCTTTGAAATAGCATCATTCACTCGAGATAGATTGATTTGGCTCCCATAGCTGATGAAAGAATTAAAATGAACTGTTCTGTGTGATATGGCTGCATGCTCTTCCCTGCTGAGAGAGCATTAGTGTCCCCTGGGTGGCTTGTTTTTGTCAGCCTGGGGAGGGGGAAGTAGCTGTTGGTCTCCCCAGAAAATTACTGCCAGAAGACAGATAGAACAACTCTGAGGAGTAAGAAGAGTATCAAAATAAAGATTTTTTTGATAGGGTAATTTTTTGTGTGGAAGAAAGCAAGGAATTAGATCTCTGATAGGAGCAGGAAAAGAACACAGTACAGACAAAAACATCTGTCTGAAAGTGAGCAGTGGCCCTTTTAGGGCTAGTAATATTGAGGGGGTGGTTTAATTCTCTGACTAGGATTGTTCTCTCCTAAACCATGTGCCTTTTTTTAAAACAATTTTTGTTCTTGGAACTGCCAGTAGGGAGTGATCATAGCAGGGATGTTGCGGTGTAAAGGCTGCTATGGTTTAGTATGGAAATGAGAAGGAAAGAGGTAGGATTCATTGACCTCCTTAACTTTAATGGTGTAGAAATCTCTAAGAACCTCATCAGTCTCAGTTGCTGAACACAGTTAACTTTGTGCACAGTGCTTCAATCTCTTATGAATCCTAAACTTGTACGAGTGGAGCACTCAGATTCTTCACAAAACCGAGCATCCAACCCCTGACTTAACAGCCTACTTAAAACAACCTAATAGCATCCCTCTCTTTTTCATAGATAACTTATTTTTATAGGATCGTCTGTGAAGTACCTCAGTATAAAAAATGAGCCAGATTTGAAAGCATTAACTGTGCTTCCCCTTTCTTTTCAGAGATCTCTTGTAGTTTACAGAAGTGTGAAGTGTTGTGTTTGCTAGCTTTGTCAGTAGAATGGGGATGGAACGCGAGCTAAGCTCGGAAATAAAGATGTCTGAGGAGGAGTAAACAAGAAATCCAGGTATTGCAAATGCTTGCAGCAGTATTGTTTCACTGAATGCATACTGGTTCTTCTGGGTGACATGGTCTTCTGTCCTGGCTTTGCAGCATCTGATATTTTATTCCTTCCTCATCTAAAAATGTGCTATTATATCCAGTTACCCTGGAAGAGTTATAAGAACAGAATTCTTATCGCTCTCTTAATAACTGAAGTTAAAATATACTTCTAGTTGTGAGTGTTGGAAACTGCTGCTGGTTGAAAGATGTCACCTGTTCATGTCTAGATGCTCAAGTGTTGAGGGGGATATAGGGAATACAGATAGGATGAAAGATGTCATTGGTGGTTATAAAGAGTTTCAAGGTTTGCGTTTTGTGTTAGGTTGGTTTTTTTGTTTGTTTGTTTTCCCCCAAACTGAATATTCAGGTTAATGTCTTGATAAAACTATCTGTTTAATACTTCCCAAATAAAAGGCCTATGTTTTATGGTATTAAAAATCTGAAAGCCAGTGGATGGAGAGTAATGGAGTGAAGTCCTGTGTTTGGGAAAGACATGCACCACTTCTTGGTTGGATATGGTGGGTGGCATTGTGCTTTGGTAGACGCTTCAGCAAATTACACTGTTACACATCTCTGTGGGAGGCAAGAAGGGAAAGGATTTTAGTTGATATGCTGTAAATACCCAAAAGGGCCCAAAAGATCAAGGAGGCAGGTCAGTGCAAGTATTCTAGATGTCTTGTTTAGGATTTTCATTTGCTCTCTTCTTGGAAGATACCAGCTTGGGAGAAAGGTTGTTCTATTTAGTTTACTCATGCCCTCCCCTTTTCTTAGCCAGTGGTGCTCTTAAATGAGCAAGAAAAGCTTATAGTTGATTGGTGGATGTAGTTAATTAAATACAACTAGTTTGAGAAACAGGCCAACTTGCTGATATTCAGAATGACCAAACCTTTTGGTGTCTTGTATTTTGCCTGTGATAAGGTTTTGAAAGCTAGCAGAGGTGTTCTGCAAGGAGTTATGCACAGTAAAAACCTGTCGGGGCTATGCAATCCCTCCTTCTGAAGCCTTTTTACAGGCATTTCAGTGGGAATGGATACAGAAAGGGTTTGTGAGTAACGAGGTTGTGTGTGTGGGGAAGTGTCTCAGTGGATAAGTTTCAGGGAAGCTGTACTCTGTGCACGGTTCCCAGCTGCACGTACCTCTTTGCATGACCTGTCAGGGCGTGTAATTCTTCATAGTCTGCTGTAGAGTAAATTCGGATTTGGGGACGGAAAACCGTTCGGCTGAGTCAGTGCTGAGCACAGGGAGGGCTCGGTGAAAAGGTGGCTTCTGTACGCTCTGCTGTCAGCCCTTCTTTGTTTCTGATGGCGGGGCGGTGGAAAGCAGGGCCCCGGAATCTAAGCGGGGGACAAAGCTGCCGTGTTCAGCCCCGGGGGCTGCTCCGGGACCCGAACCCCGATGCCGTGGAGCTGGCCGCGCCCCGCTCCCCTCCGGCCCCGCCCCGTCCGGCCACGTGGCCGCCCCGCCCCTGCATCCCAGACATTGTTCCTGGCCCCGCCCCCTCCACTTGCCCCCGCCCCTGCGCCTCGCTTAAAGGAGCCGTCACCGCGCCCTCTTCCCCTCGCTGTCCCCTCACCGCCCGGCCCCGCCGGCGCCCGGCCCGCTCCCGGCGAGGCGCGACGGCCGGGCAGCGCGCCCTCAGCGCGGCGCCGCCATGGCGCTGGAGGTGGAGGCGTCCGGGGCTCCCCTGAGCTCTTTCCTGAGGGACTTCCCATCTCCGCTGGGCCCGGGGGAGCCGCTGCCGTGGAGCTCCGCGGGGAGCGGCGCCCTGAGCAAGGCCGAGGTGCCGGGCGCGCTGGCCGAGCGGGCGAGGAGCCTCCTGGGCGGCAGGTGAGGGCCCGGCGGGGGCGGGCGGGCTGGGGGCTGCCGCCAGCCTCCCCTCAGGGGCGGCGCTGCGCTGACAGGCGTCGGGCGCGGGGCCGCTGAGGGGAGTGGGGCCGCCCCCGCTTCCCGCGGCCGTGCGGGGCCAGAGCAGGTGCAGGCGGCGGGAGGCGCTTCCCCCCTCCCTGGGAGGCTGCCCAGCCTCGGCGGGGCCCGCACGGTGCCGGCCGCTGCTGGCGCGGCCCGCGCTTCGAAAGGACCGCTCAGCGTCTCCCAGGGAGTTTTAGCTCTTAAAATTTTGCTGTTTCCCGCTTCCTAATTATTTTTGTGAATATTCCTCTGAAAGCTGGGCTTTTAATAGCGTGCTCCTTACACAGGCCTCCTGCCGAGATCTGTGCCTCTATAGTAATGTTTATGTGCGCTCAAAAACATTTCTCTCCCACTCCTGGTGCGTGAGAGATTAAATTACACTCTTGCAGTTAGTGTGATAGGGTGATCCTTGTGGTGAAGTGCCAGTAGTTTGAATTCAAGTCCCTAAGGGCACCTGTGTGGATCTGATTGAAAGTCTGGGGAGGGAGGGAGTCAGTGAGCTGTTGCCTGCCTTGCAGGGCTGTCAAGAGTAAGAAGCAAGCCAGCTAGGAAAGTACAGATGAGAATTTGTATGTGACTTACTTGTTTTGACAACTTAGTGCTTCACCAAGAACAAGTTGTCTTGTTCTAACCTTTTGTCTCCTGATTCTCTCTGTGTCTGCTTCCCGGAGCACTTCAGCAGTAGGGCCTGCACATTCTAGGTTTTACCAAAGTTCCTACCATGATCTGCTTCAGTAATGTGTTTAAGAGTCAAGAACAGGGGACTATGGATGGTCTAGAAGAATCTTTGTACTGCAGTGCTGGGGATAATTAGTGAAGTGAGGGAGTTAAGGGAGACTGGCTCTATTTAGTTATGTACTGAATGTTACCAGGTTCCTAGAGGAATTTGATAAAGAGACAGCAAACAGAGTTTGAACTACTTGTCTCTCTAGCTACCATCTGGGGAGTTTATGAACACTGAATAGATTTTGTTGTCAAAAGCATGTAGGTCATTTTTAGGTACTTATATTGCCTTAAAAAAAAATCAAGATACTTCTGCGCTTTATTATGGATTTGTTCCTGGACAGTAGGTACACCTAAACCTAAAGATGAGAAACACATACCAAAAAACAGGTTTTTAGACTGCAGTTGAAAAAGACCCAGATTATCATTGCATTACTTAGCTGTGCTTTGACTAAATTGCTCTTGAATAAAATACAACTGTTATATTACTAAACAAGACTTCAAATTAGTCATGTGCACTGAACTCTGCGGAGTAAGAGTAATTCTGGATGAACACTTTAAAGAACAGAGTAATGTCAGTCATGAACAAATACTTGTCGGGTGGCAACACATCTACCACGTGGGCAGGCTAATGTTTTCTAAAACTGTTAGAGCTGTATTATGAAGCTGTAGAGATATGGGATAGGTTCTTCAAGCTGTAGTGATTTTTTAAAACAATATTTCTGAGTTTTATATCTGCTAACATTCGGTTGTTCTCTAGTGGGCCTATTAACAAGTGGAAGCAGAAAAAGAGTGCTGCTTTTGCAATGCTTTCATCTCACCTGTCACTTCTGGTGTTTACACAGAAGGGAGCCTGCCCTGCCAGAAGCTGCATTTTTCACATTCCTGCCCTGCAGCCAGTTCTGATTAGACAGCCTAAGCTGTGGAGCTGCTTAAGTCCTGAGCTGGCACAAAAAAAAAAAAAAAAGGAAATATAGCTAAAGAAAGCACAGCAGAATAAAAGTGCAGCATTCTTATTATTTATCTTTATTTTCATAAAAGGTAATTGGAAAACAGAAAAGTGGTTTTTACAAAAAAAGGAAAGTGTTTTTACAAAATCTCACAGCTGCCTGATGGCAAAACAGTGAAGCTACCCTGTGTGAAGTGCTGTGTGTGTGTGTGTGTAGTGTATTATATATGATGTGTTAAAGGGAGGGATAGCAGCAGACTTACAGCTCACTTTTTGGGCTCATTGGATGAAGAGAAACCTCATTTTGCAATTGCAAAAGGCTGCAGTTTCCTGTTGGGTAGGCTGAGTTCTTGCACATATTGGAAAAGACTGGTGGAACCCAAGGCCAAGATGGGAATCTCGTATTTTCAAAGTGCAGACACCTTCTCACAATCCATGCGAGAGGTCACTGCAGCATAGATCCAGTGGTCTGCAGTTGCAGGCTGTCACAGTAGCATCCCTACCTAACTGAGCTAACACACAGATGTTAGCTCAGTGGAAAATATGCATGTTCAAATATTACAGTGTCAATATAGCCAGGTTTAGCACTATGAAGATGTTATTTGAAGTACCTTGCTGACCTCTGGCATTGATGCTTGTTCTGTATTTCCTCAGTTTGAGATTTCTCTAATGCTCCAGCACCACAGAATGTATTTACATGATGATTACTAATGATGAAGGATTTCTCTATGGATCAAAGTGTTATTGGGAATTGAGTTTGGCACAGAGTTCTGCAGTTCTGCTTCTCATTTCTGCCTTGTCAGATACTTCATTCACGCCCATGCAGACGTGTGGGTCATGCCTTGAGGGACCCAAGCCAATAAAGATCCTGTAATATCCTTGGCTCATGAGACAACATATGGTGATGTTTAGCATGTCCTTCCAGTTGCTTGAAGATTATAAACGTCTGTGTCTTCTTCCACCACCACCACCAGTCAGGATTGCTGTTGAGAAGAGAATGGGATATGAAATA
Source organism: Megaceryle maxima (assembly GCA_024605025.1). Classification (NCBI taxonomy): domain Eukaryota; kingdom Metazoa; phylum Chordata; class Aves; order Coraciiformes; family Cerylidae; genus Megaceryle; species Megaceryle maxima. The sequence goes on from JANHGN010009499.1 coordinate 64,188, forward strand.
ACATTTGTTAGGGCCAACAAGATGTTTCTGAATGCTATTGCTCCTTTTAGGCTACACACATCTCTTACATGGAAGTGGTTGGACATCTTGGGCTAAACCCCCTTGAATGTCTTTACCAATCTACAATGAGTTATTTTAACAATCTGCTGCAAATGCAGCTAGCGCAGCTAAACTCCAGCTAAGGCAGCTGACCACTTTCACTTCCTGGCACAACTTGAGTTTAAATTGCTAATCCAGTGAAGCTTTCTAGATGTTTCTACTTTGAATAATTAATTGAAATCAGTGGCACTGCCTGACTTGTAGGGAGCTGAATACATATGTGAAATCCTGAAGAACTGGGGCAGGCTTAAGTAACCTTGTTTTGCAGAATTGTGGTTAACATACACATCTGGGGAAGAGCTATGTTTTCTGACAGTCTGTGCAAATGTGTCAGTGCAAATGAAGAGTCCATTAGTTACTTCCAAAGCTTTAGAAATTAATTTGAAATTTCACTAACTTGTATTGAAACAGAATATGAGATGAAATCAGACCCCCAAATAAAGAAATGTCTCCTTTCCTTTGATAGGAACTGAAACCTGTATGACCACCCTGTGACACATTCATAGAACAATGTTCAATTCCAGCAGCCTTCCCCTTTGAGGAGACTTTACTACAATAACAGTTGTAAGATTGTGGCTTCCTGTTCTGCCTCCTCCCAAATGATTAACTGTGGTTCATCTCTCAGTTGCCTCAGCATCCTGTTTTGTGTCTTTGTGTTTTACACTGTAATGCTTACACCCAAGGTGTGGCCCTGGCATCTTTATTATCAGCATTTTCCTTCTTTTAAAATAGCTAATTGAGCAATTCTGATATTTTGCTGTTTTAATGTGAAAGAAGCATGAAAGGGAGGGCAATCTTACCTTGGCTCTGGCTTACCCAGTCTCTTCAAACTCCCTTTAGGCCCTTCCTCTGTGAAAACTACTAATAATTACCCTGTCTACCATGACCTCTCCTTTCAATAAATTCACTAAAACTTTAATTCCTTCATTCCTAATTTGTACCATTTAGTGGATGTTATTGTAGTGCACCTTCTCATTGCTAGGAACATGTTTACAGTATCAATGATGCATTCCCTTCAGACAAGAAAGTGAATTTCAGGTGTGATTAGCTGCAGACAAACATTCTGGTTTTCATGGGACCAGTTGTGCTTGGTAGCAAAAGCAAGCATGGGATTATCAGGAACAGCCTACCCTTTTAGGAACACCAGTGTTCTCACTGGCTTATGATTAATAATGTTAGAATTGGGAGCCTTGATAAAGTTAACCCACAAGAGGAATGTGGCAGTTCTGCTATTCACTAGTTAATTTAGCAAATGGTTAACAAACTGGCTCTGGTAAGTTTAGGTGGTGATCAAAGCTAGCTTGTGTTCTGTGGTGTGTGCTTCATCCACTGCTGCTTCTGAAGCTGATGGTAGCAAAACACACAGCTTGAAAGAAGCGATATGCAGCTCCCACTTGTGTGTGTCTCTGGATAATAAAGTTTTTGACAGTTCTGACCTGCCTGCACCAGTATATAGAGGTTGGACAAACTTAATTCTGTGATCAGTAAATTGCTTTTTGGAATACAGTTCTTAATTTAAAACTCCTAGGGAGTTTTCCCTGTTAAAAGATGCTCCCAATAGTAATTTTGGGAAAGAATCCCTTCACCTTTAGAAAGAAAGTGTACACGTGGGGTTGTCTGCAATACAAGAGAGGGGAAAAAAAAAGATGAAATGCTGAAAAAAAGATCAAATCTGTAATGATAAGGAAACTTTTTGAACTGACTTGCTGGTGTTTAAATCAGTTTATTTGGTTCTGCTTGGAAAATGGAAATTGTCTTTTCCTAGAAGTTGCATTTTTTTCTCTCATATCTATGTGCAGCACCCTTTCTGTTGTTGTTTGAATTGAGCATCAAGATAAGAAACACTCAATTTTGAAACAGCAGGTTTAATAGAAAAGTGGCTGTTGTGGAATTAGGCCTCTCCTGTTCTGTGTGGTTTTTCTTCCTCCTGAGAATGAAATGGAAGTAGCAGGTGACTCTCCACTGCACACTTTCCGTAAAAACTGTGATCACTGAAGGGCCTAAACAGATGGATTCTGGATTCTAAAGCAGCTGCTTCTGATAGTTTCAGAAGAAAATCTGGGAAAAAAAAAAGTTTCACGTAAAGAAGGAAACATAAAAGATTGAAACTCTTTTAGTGGCATTATTTATATATTTGTTTTGATTCCATCTTGTTCATCTACTGTAAAAACCTGATGTTATTAACACAAGAAACAACTTCCTGTGCATTGTGGGATGTTGGATGTTCTCTCCTCAACAGACATGTATTTATAGTTTTCTGGTCACTATCACCCTGGGAGCTCTGGGTGCTGCTGTAGTAAATACTAATGTTTAGAGCCACTTGAGTGGAAACATTCTGTAGTTGACTATAGGAGTAAAAAGGGGTGAGGGAAATAAAAGTAGCAGACTGGGGAGAAAATACTGAATACAAGCAGCTTTTGTTTATGAGGAAACTTGTGACCTGCTATTATTTTGGCAATACGAGAGGATCTTTCACTTGCTAGAGAACTGCTAGCATTGGCAGATCCGTGCTAAAAACACTTTGCTGATAGAGCTGTAACGTGCTAGAAACTCAAACTGAATTCACAGTGACAAACTTTGCTTTACTGGCAAAGCTGTGGTGTATGTGATCTCCTGGTGTTACAGAGCCTGGGTAGCATATAAGTGCACAAATATATCTTCCCTTCACTGTAAGTCAGTTGCAGCTGACTTAGGCTAGAAGCTTTTGCTAGCAGGTAGAGCATCTCTTTACTTCCCAGCATATGTGTATATTTATAGATATGTGCACTCTGAAAGGAAAAGAGGATTGTACGGTGGTGCTCTGGCCTGCAATATCACTGCTGCCTTGTTGCTGTGGCTTTGGTGATAATATCTAGAAAGAACATCATCTAACTTTTTTTTTTACGTTTTGAAAGGTGGTGATTAATGTCTTGGCTGATACAGTTGGTGTGTGCTTCTCTTCATGCAGCCGGAGAGTTCCTGGCAGTACTGTGCAGTACTGTGGGAGAGCGTGTGTTTGGGGTGGGAGATGTACATTTTTTTTCCTTCTTAAAAAAAAAAAAGTAAATCATTCAGAAGGCTTTGCATAAACACTGGGTGTTTGGTAAGTCCTAGTGAAGCTTTGTACCACTCTCCACCAGGTTACGCAGATCTTGCTTCTCTGCTCCAAGTGCTGAAGAGCAGCTGTTCAGAGTCTGCCATCTGCTGCACTACTCGGCTTTCTCAAAGCTACTGCAAGCTGTGGGCAAAGAGCACAACAGAAAGTCTGTCATATGTTTTCAAGCCTTTGAATAAAGTGTAGTCATAGTTGAGGTTCTGGACACGAGATGTGGTGGCCTGACCTTTGATGCACTGGATGCTTCCATCTTGCCTGCAAAGCTGTTTACTAGAGGCGTCTGAATATACGTTCTTAGATTTGAGGGGAAGAAGAGGTCAGGGAATCTTTGAACTGGTGACCTGTTTGCAGCACTCAATGCAAGAATACTGTGGATTTAATGACCCAAATAAAACCAAGTAAGAAGTGTTCTTACTGGAGTTTCTGCTTCCTGAAGGAACTTGTGTATATTCTCTCTTTCTCACAGCTGATAGGCCAGTAACAGTCTTAATGACTGAGCTGGCATACATGAGCGGTGATGGTGTGACAGCTAGTCTTTTAAAGTGAAATACAGAACTAAATCTTACTGCAGAAGAGAAACAAGGTGAACATGAAGACGAATAAGTTCTGTTCTGTAACTCATGCCTAATCTAAAGCATGCAAAATATTGTAATTGCTTTATACTTCCCTGTGTAACTTTGTTTTGGCCTACAGGTATGTGTATCAGCAGAAGCTTTCATAGGTCCTTTGGACAATACTGTATGTGTCCAGTAGTCTGGAATCTTTCAAGAAGGAAGATGGCATATGAATTTTAAGTGTGTTCTTTACTAGCATAAGTATCTTACCTCTTTTTCTCTTTTATATACACTCAGGTTTTTAAAATGATGCCTGGGTTTTACCATGAAGTATCTGGAGGACATGAACTTCATGCTCCAGCAATCTGACTTTAACTGGTGGTGAAGCTTCATCTGTGCTGTTACAACATGCATTAATTCTTTTTTTTTTTTTTTTTTTTTTTTTTTTTTTTTGTGGTCAAAACACACCCTCTTTGTTAGCAAAGAAATAGCCTGTAGCAAAGAATTTCTGTTTACGCTAGCCTGTGTATGCTGAGGTAAGGTACCTAGTGTTGCATGTGTCATAGAACTGGGGCTGACACATTTCTTCTAAGACTCTCTTAAAAGAAGGCAACAAACATCCTCCCCACGTAACATGCTTCACCAGCTTCCCTCTTCTTTCCAACACAGTTATTTTCCTGCTTAGGAAACAGCTACAGTATTTTTTCTGATTCATGAAGATTAAATTATGCTTGTCAGCAGGGTGTCATGGGCTTCTTTGAAAGGAAGATTTTAACAATAAGTGACATTCTTCTTTGCTTACAGAAAAGGTTTGAAGTCTGTTATGGTAACTGCAGTGAGCTTCTACTTTTACCCTGGTTGCCATAGGTACTGTGTCTGCTTCCAGATATCTCTAGCCAAGTGAGACCCTGTAGCTCTCAACTAAAGAAGCAGTTTTTACTCTGTTACTTATAGATTTTGTTAACTCTTGAAGTCTTTGATTTTAGCGGATGTAATTAGAACCAGTAAACACTGAAACTGAAAGGAAGATGCCATTGCCTTGGAGCTTCATTTGCCTGAGCTTGAGTGAAAAACAGTCTTACCAATATGGTAGTACTGGTATTAAAGAGTTTATAAAGTAATCAATAAGTATGTGCTGTTTGAACTGAGGTTCAAACAGCAGGTAGGGTTATATTTTAGGCTTTTTATCTTTTGCCAATGTGTCAGAATAATGCTCAGTGAGCTTGTTGCTGGCTGCATAAAATATAAAATCCCGATAAACAACCATTTTCTTTGTGTAGACTTGCAAAACTATCAAAATGCATAGGAAGCAAAGCTGAATGAAGCGTTATCAGGACTGAGGAATCTCTGAATTTCCTTTTTACAAACTGGGTGGCAACTGGAAAAAGTTGGAGGATGTGACATCATAACTCATAAACCTTTTCTTTGTTACAGGCATCCTGTAAGCAGAGGCTTATACAGGACATGTAACAGACAGCACTTAGTGTATTGCCTTTTGCTTAACCCTTCTTTTTTATGGACCTGGTTTAGCAAGTCTGGGCTCTGGAAAGCAGAGGTCTACAAAGTTTAAAATCAAAGCATTAAGCCCTTTTCTGATGCCGAATTGGAAATCCAGGCTAGATTTTGATTTCTCTTCCAGCATAGCAGAGAAATTCTGAAGATGACTGAAGCCATGGCTCTCACTGTTCATTTAAATGCATAGCTGTTTCACTTAATATCTTTTGTCTCTGTTCTTGGAGATGAAACCTACTTTAACTGAAGGTTCTGATTTTCAGCATCAGCTACAAATCCCTAGGTGTTCCTGCGATGACAGAGGGGTTGGACTCGATCTCCAGAGGTCCCTTCCAACCCCTGCCATTCTATGACACTGTGTGGCTTGGATTTTCATATTCCTTTCTTTTCCACCTATGCAAACAAAACCAGGAAGCAGGATTTGAGGGGGGGTGGGGTGTTGCCATATCCGTTTCAGATGTGTTTCTTGCCTGACCTTTTAAAGGGTTGTCTGTTAGTGTCAGAGTGATAAGTAGGCATTGTTACTTTTAACTTGGAACTGATTGCCCTAAACATATTAGCCTGAAAAAAAAAAAAAAAAAAAAAACAAAAAACAAACCCCAAACCACAACAAAAAGCCCATTTCTGCCTTTCCTGGCTGAGATACAACTGCAGCTAGCAGGACTGCAAACGTGTTGCCATGTATTTGAAGTAATGACTCATTAAAGTAGGCCATCACTGCTACAGAATGCCTAGCATAAAACACGCTTCTGTTAGCAGCCTGCTGTCTAACACAATGCTTTCTGTTTGCTGCCACAGGAGGTACTCATACACGGCTGTGAGGATATGACAAGGCCTCTCTTTCAGAAACACAATGGCAAAATGCATTTCAGCTTGTTGTCACTGGGATCTAAAACCTCACGGTCTTCCTCTCCCTGCTCTTCTGTATGTACAAAATCAGTCATCTCTGTTGAACATCTGCAGAGACCAGTTGCTCCCACCATTTCTTACTCTGTAGCCAACCAGATTTATGCAGGATTTTCTAAATGTTTCTTGGCAAAACAGTCTTCTTCTTGACTTGCTGCAGGTGCCTTAATGCGTTATTATAATTTGATACTTTGTAGGTATCAAACCTGTCATGAACAATGGTTAAAATGCTTTTTATGGACATTCCCACTTATTCTTCATTGTGCTCATAGAAAATGTCTGGAACGTGTGTTACACAGTGTAAGTGACCTCATTTTAAAGTTGGATGGGGCTTATTTCTTTACAGATTTAAAAGCATTATAGCAAGTATGTGTTTCCTATAAAGCATGTAGCTTACATACAGCATTGAGCAAAAAGGAGAGGATGCACAGATCATGTACAGTTATTGTCTTTTAGATCCTTACATAAAAGCTTCAGCTGAATCACAAGTCTTGGACTCTTTTCTTATCCTAGTCCCCAGTGTGAACTCTTTGCACCTTTTTCCTGGGTGATTTCTTTGGGCAATTTCCAGTCAGGAGAAACTAAGAATTGAAGGGAACTGGAGTCTTAATTAACCATTTTGGAGATTTATGTGTACCACAATGCGGAGATCCTGGTACTGTTTGTGGTAAGACAGTTGACTGCCACGGAGAAATGTGTAGTGAGTAGAAATAAAATGTTTGTGTTCAGAGGCTAGAATTGAAGTTCCCTCCTTCTCTTGAGCTCTCAGATGGTACCATCTGCAAATGGAGTGTGAGGCAACAGTTTGAAAACATGATTCATACGCTTCTTCCTCTTTGCATTCTTGAGAAAGCAGTTGTCTAACTAAAAATCTTACTAAAGATGTGTATAAATAAATATTGAACATACGATCTCCTCTACTAGTTTACTAATGAAGTTGGAATTATTGCTTGTGTGTAATGCTTTCTAATTCTGAAGTCAGCAGTCATAAACAGTGAGGTAGTGGCTCAATTTAAACTAATGCAGTCTATTTTGCTTTATCTTCCTTGTCTTACCATCAGAGGTGTTTCACCACTTCTTGCAGCATCATTAATCCATGCTGCAGTTGATGAAGTTCTTCAAACAGACCTGACTGAATTTAAGCAGCAAAGTGTGGAAAAAGAGGGAGAAGGAGATGAGGAAAGGTTCACCTGTAAGTATACTTCTTTTCTTCTGTGGTTTTCTCAGAGGCTGTTGGAAGGCTTCAGTGTTTTGAAACGTTTCCCAGAATATTTGGTTAGGCTGTCTGGCAAGCAGCAGTGAGCAGAACTCTATCCTGCTGGGTATCTGTGGGATGAAACATAGCTATGCTAGTTTTGTGGGCAAGATGCAAAACGTGTATGGACACCTGGACTGACTGTGGGGGTTGGCTTTCTGGAAAAAAGAATTCTTGACCACTGTGCTTCCTGAACTGATCCAGTTAAGAGTTTTTCTTATCCTCATTGGATAATTTCACTTAAATTGAACTGATTCAGTTCCTAACTTAAACTGATAATCTCTTATATTTTTGAAGTGCCCTTTACTCTTTGGTAGACTGACCTTACCTAACTATTCTTATGTTTTGACACTGAGATCATCACAATTGCAGGCATGCACACATCCATATAATTCATCTTGCTTTTGTCTGTTGTTGGAATCAAGACTTTTGGGACCTGTGGCCCCTCCATAACCTGAATATCTTGAAACTCCAGATCTTTCTCTTGGCAAGTTTCTCAAGTCTTTTTTTTTTTTTTTTTTTTCCTCCCCCCACCACCCTCCCCTATAAAGATGGGATTTTGGGGCATGAAGAACCTGATGCATATACCTTCTGCCTGATGCCTGCATTTTCTCCTGAATGAACTGGAGATAACAGACCTCGGTGACTGAGTACTGGGATTGTGCCTCGTGTAACAGATGGTCTTATTGCACTTACATGCTGAAGTGTTTAATGTTAGACTTCACCAAGCCTTCAATCCCATTGCCAAGAAGTTAAGTGGAGCAGGATGCAGGCAGAGTCAAAGATAAAAATGGAGGGGAGATGTTTTAGGCAAACTAGTCTATCCTGTAAGGGGAGATACTTGCCTTTTCATTTCCCTGGGATGACTTGAAAGGCAGTTCAGCATGCCCCAGAGGATGTATCTCCAAGCTCTGCTAATGGCCAGAATACGACACTTTCCAAGAGCCTACTTCAGTATTTACCTACAACTCTGAAACGGCAGGAGGGGGAATACATTTAATTAAGTCTCGCTGCACCCTGAGTATTTCATTCCTTGCCTTAAATGTTTGCAGCCTTCGTACGTCTGGAGAGATTTAGCAAGTTTCCAGCCCTTTGCATGGGAACAGCTGGCTTCATATCAACTTGGCTGGGGTCTAAACAACATGCCCTGGCTCTCTTCAGGCTCAGGGAGGCACGAGTCCAGGGACTCTGTGCAGCATTGTGTGGGACATCCGCAAACTGGCCTCCAGGGTGAGGGTGAGCTCAGGGCAGGCAGGCAGTGGGGACTGCGGCCTCTGCCATCCCTGGTGGAGCTGTGTCTGCCCTCAGGCCCAGCCCAGCTTGACTGGACTCTGCTGGGTCTGGAGCCTCCCAGCATCTTTGTATAGAACCAGTACATGAGTGCGTTCTGCAGCCATCAGAGATTCTTGTGGGTGCCTCTTCCCGTTGCTTTGAGTTGAGTCTCTGCAGAGTGCCCAGTTTCTGTACTCCTTGTTCTGTTGGTCCGTGAGCAGTCCAGGGGGCTTGAGGGTGACTAACCTAACCTGTGATTATCTTTGAGGTGAACTGGAGCAGTAATAAGATGTGAACTGCTGTATATTTGTCATCATAGAACTGTAATTTCTAGTTCTGTGTTGTACAAAAATCTTGGGCCTGTGGACTGTCAGTTAGTGAACCTCATCTGAATAACTAAGAAATTATAATGTTTAGAAATGGTGAGAGTAAGGAAGAGCTTGTTAGGACAGGGACATTTTCTTGGTCAGAAGCATCTAATGTCTTGAATCCTGTATGGTTACATTATACTGGTGACACTTGTACAGTGATTCATGCTGCTGTTTTACTCTAAAAGCCATAAAGGTATAGGATTGGAGTCTACTTTTAAGATGGTGCAGGCAAAGCCAGAAAATCCTTAGATAAGTTCCATCTTGAAGTAGTTCAGGTTCTCTCTGAGTACTCTTTGTTGACAAATGCCCCATAACCTTCCCTGTTCTGATGGTTGAGACCTCCTTTAATTTCCATCTTATATATCCCTGTATCTTTTATGCTTGTTCATTCTTGTGTCACCATTGTAATTTAGATTAAATTGCTCTTCACTATTCCCCTATTGAACATTATGGAAATCTGCTTACTACTCAGGTACTTGTGTTTCCTAATCTCGGTAAGAAATAGCTGCTATAAAAGTATTCATTTCTCTGCACATTTGGACTGTACTTGTTTTCCCTATCTTATAATTGCTATTACATCACTCAACTGTACAACTAGGAAGATGTTCCTTGTGCTACAGTATAGTATGGACTCTCTCTTCCTGCACTGCAATAATAGCTCTCTGGCAAAACAAACAACTTTATTGGAATGAAAGAAAACATTATATAAAGCAAGCTATGTATGTGTACCTATATGAGTACTACTGTTTGATGGGGTATAGTGCAGAAGAATTTCTGGTATTAAGGTGCTACATTCTATGTCAGATTTCACAACCTTAATATTTACACAGCAATTTGCATTTGTGTCCAAGTCTTCTGGACACTATTAGTCAAGACATTTACAAATATGTAAACTAATAGCTGTAGACAAGGCTGTCTGAGATGCTGTCCTATTTAATTATATTTGTATATGGGATGACTTAATATTTAAAGGTTTTAATATCTTGCTCATTCACACCTGCGTATTAAGCAAACTAAAAATAGTTTTAATCAAAGATCTGTGGTTTAAATTAACCTTTAAATTCTCCAGGCCCAGACATGCATCTGAAGCTGACCATCCAGTGTTATTGAGAAAAAGAAATGCTTGAGAACCAGGAGTCATGAAAAAAGAAACCTGAAGAAGCATTAATGTAGCAGTGTTAGCAGGAGTGAGGAAAAAGTAGAAACAGGAAAGGTAGCCCATGAACTGCTGTTCTTTGGAAACACATTCATGACGAGCAAATTATTTTTGCTCTATAGATGATCCTTTCAATGCTTTTTGAAGGTGTCTGGTTTAGCATTAAGGCAGGGTTCTTACTCAAATAACAAAAATTTAAACTGTTACCTATTCTGAGAGAGACCGTATTACAAAGCTAGACACAATGCCAAACACCAAACCGTTCAGTCTGATGAACAATAAGTTTGGATTAATTGATCTTTGGGACCTATCCAGAAAAGGATTTGAGTGTCTGGCTGGAGCTTTTCATGCTACGCTCAATGAGTGTTTACAGTTCTGCTCTGTAATGACAAAGCAGGACAGTGGCGGAAGTGTTCTTCTGTCCCCCTAGCTCCTACAACCATGTGTAGTTAAAAACATAAAGACAACAGTTTAAAATTATAATCTGTTCAGCTCAACTAGGAGTTAAGCTATTGACTTCAGTAAAGCATTCTCAGACTTCCTTATTGTTTCAGTGGAAGCAGTTCAGTAGGACATAACCCAACCCAAAGCCAGGCTAATGCTTTTTCAGCTCTTGTATCCAAGACAACAGCAATCACTTATCTTGAAGGCTTTTCTGACTGCTTGACTTTTTCATATTTTTTTTAATGGGAATGCATTCCAAACACCGTATCTTGTGCCTTTTACTTACATAGTATTTATGTCTAATATGCCAGACTGATTTTTGGATCTTTATAATTTTTGTAATTTAACTACCTACTTGAAAAGACTTTGTTTTGAAAGAGAACTAGTAAGTAAAGAAGCTGTGCTTATCAGTGATGTTACACTGTTTTCCATTGCAACTTTCTCTCCACATTATCCTCAGAAGTCTATTTTAATTCTTGCAGAGCCTTTAAAGGCAGAGTGATGAATGTCTACATGTAGGTCTAAGGAAAAGAATCTTGAAGGGAAAAACAGACCAAAAGATGGTGTAATGTAAGAAAATGGGCTGCACAACTTACTGTTTTGTCTTTGTGCTGTCAGTGCTGGATGGAGAGTCGTTGCAGCGCTGCTTCTTTAACAAACTTCGGGATGTTTGCTCTGAGTGGCAGAAGCAGTTGCCACCACTGAGGCCACTGAAGCGGTTCCTGCTGGCTTCTGTCCACGCCATCCGTAACACTCGGCGGAAGATGGAGGATCGCCACGTTCTGCTCCCAGAGTTCAATCAGCTCTTTGGTTTAACAGTAAGTCTGGGCAAAACTGGGAATGCCAGTTTATTAGTTTTTCAACATTCCTGTAAACACAATGACCTAGTAGCGAATGATCTGTGAAATGGTAAGAATTTGTTACCACAAGTTATTTATCGTGTCTGTGCTGGAGCAAGGACTTACTGACTCAGATTGCTAGGAGACAACTACTGCCCTGCTAGAGAAGGGTCTTGTGACCTTGGGTTTCATGTCATAAGTGATAGAGGGAGACAAGAAGATCACCTAGTGTTATCTTGCTGGAGTTACAATGCTCTTGTCATTGAGGTAACTGATATATTAAGAAAAGGAGGGAGAACGGCAATTGTACAAGTGTCAATTAATGAAGCTGCAGTGGGACTACATAACCAGCTGGCTTCTGTTTCAATTCCAGGTTATTTTTAAGGATATTAAAAGACAAACAGCAAGCAAAACAAACAAACAAAAGTAATAACTGACTTAAATTGTTCTTATCTCTGAAATGTATGGAAGAAAGTCCAGAATAAAGAATCTTTGCTTGTTTGTACCTGTCTGAGCTATTTTGGGTTTGACCATGAATATGTCTTCCTCCCTCTCCTTCCCTGCTAAAGGATGATGTTGATCGCGCTTACTTTGCGGTATTTGATGGCCATGGTGGAGTGGATGCTGCCAATTATTCAGCAACCCATTTACATATAAACGTTGGGCTACACAAAGAGATTGCTAAGAATCCAGCTGAGGCCTTGAAATGCTCTTTCCAGAAGACAGATGAAATGTTTCTTTTCAAAGCCAAAAGAGAGGTGAGTGGGTAGATATTAATTCCATTGTATTTAACTAACACTGAAAACTGTTGGACAACATAGTATTATGCAGAAAATTCTGGCAGTACAGTTTCTTTGAATCACTGACTTCTTTATAAAATTATGCTACATGTAAAGGTTTTCTTTGATCAAATAATTTCTTTTTTTTTTTGAGGAAAAACAAAATGACAGTGCTTGCAAGTTCAAGCTGAGAGATTGAAAAGAAGTGCTAAGTGGTTTAAATGATCCTGACATACCAATTATTTGAAAGAACACTCTGCTGCCTCTTTGCCTGGATTAGGCAGCCTCTAGATGTTCTGTTGCCCCACCAGTAATGTCACAGGTGGTTGTGAGATGAAAAATGTATTCTGTGATTTAAATCAAACTCTTCAGTTCATTAAGCTTATTGATCAGCTTTGAATCAGGTTGGTATGATGAACATTTTTTCTTCAAATCAACATAATAGGAGAAAATAGGTTTATTATACAGTTCAAGGAGAACTTTAATAAAGCAGTAATTAAATGTGGAAGTATTCATTGCTAGTATCTTCATTTCTGTCAGTGAGGTACAAGAGGGACCGGTGACTTTGTGAGGTTTGACTCTCACTGATCTTTACAGGGAATCTAGAACAGTTAGGTTCCTTTGTTGACATCTTCATTTAAATATCCAAGGATAAGGGGATGTATTTGGAGCAAGGTGTTTGTAGTTTCTAGTGGTAGAATTGAGGATGTGAAAGGGATTGGGGAGACCTGTGTTTGTGAAATGTTCATACTACTGAAATTCAGATCCTGTTTCTTTTCTGTGTGTCTCTTTGTTTTGAACAATATAGGTCTTAGTCTTCCTAGTTTTGGAATTAATAGCAGAGAAGAAATAACAGAGGCAGTATTAGCCATCTGCATATTAGAATATGTAAACAGTTTATTTCAATCTGTCTAATATCTTGTGCCTGTTTTCAGGTACCCGAATTGTGATTGGCAGGTGCACTCTGCAGTGCTTAAGTGTGATTAAACCTAAGTTACAGCACTGCCATATAACCGAGTAGAGCTTGTTGAATATTCACATAACGTACCTGTCCTCTTGCGCAGAAGCTGCGGAGTGGTACAACAGGGGTATCTGCGCTGATTGTGGGGAGCCAGCTGCACGTCGCATGGCTGGGGGACTCGCAGGTAATGCTGGTGCAGCAAGGAAAAGCTGTGACATTAATGGAACCTCACAAACCAGAAAGAGAAGTAAGTCACACATGGTGTTTTTTCTCTCGTGTGTGTTGTCAGAATCTCTCTTGAAACCTTTGGGAATCTAGCCTTCCTAAGTGCTTGATGCTTTACATAATAACGTATATTGTATGGTAGGATTCAGCAAATTGACTTTTTTTTTTTCTATCCATACTTGTGTCTTGAAAAGGTCATCCCTACAACTGTGCCCCTTTGAAAGCAGTGATGGTACTGATAGTCCTGACTTCAGTTCCTTCTCAGACTGTCTTTTCAAACTTTGTCATAATTAAAGACTTTCACGGGATTTTTTGTGTGTGTGAATTTAAAACTGCCTGTTATAAATTAACTTACTGATTTGAGACTAGTAGCTATTTAAAGTGTTAGCATAATGCAAGTCTTTCATAATATACTCTACCATCATTCAGAAGCTAATGATAATCTACAAGCCTAACTGGCTTAAAGTGTATTGCATTTTCTGTATACTTTATATAGCTAGGTGTTTATTACATTGAATTTGGTTGGGATCTTGTGAGTGTAGATAGCATTGCGTGACCCTTTGCCTTCATAGCTTGAATACTTACAACAAATGAATAGTTAAAGGAGTATTGATGCACATACTATTGTTACTTAGGCTAGTTACTTTGTATTTTATTCCAAATATTTGTATATTTACCCCATTGCTGTATGGCGTGGGAAGAAGTGGCAGGAAAGGGTGCTCATCTATGTGGGAAAGAGTGCGATGATATAAAAACCTAAGAATTCTGGTTTTTGTTTTGGTGTTTGTGTGTTGTTGTGGTGTTGGGTTTTTTTTGTTTTTGTTTTTGGCTTTTTTTGTGTGTGTGTGTGTTTTTGTTGTTGTTGTTTGGTTTGGTTTTGTTTTTTTGTGTGTGGTGTGGTGGGTTTTTTTGTTGGTTTTTTTTTTTTTTGTGAACAAGCCATAGCACAGTTGGGAAGTTAATGGGTTGTTTCCAATGCATGTTTCCAAGCTAGATTCTGGTATGTGTGTTTGCTATATTCATAGTACAAATACAGAAGCTTGAAGCAGCTCCTGGTTTTGTCTTTTCTTCCCTCTTTGATTGGATAACAACAAGATAAGTAAGCCCTGGGTGGTAGAGCTTTCAGTATAGAAATTGTATTCTACTGTTTTTCAGGATGAGAGAGCACGTATTGAGACTCTGGGTGGTTGTGTAACCTATATGGACTGCTGGAGGGTTAATGGTACCTTGGCTGTTTCCAGAGCAATTGGTAAGATAAACCATCAGAATTAGTATAGTTCAGATTAAATTTGATTGAAAGACATCACTTGACACCGTGTGTGGTTGCTGTGAATGGTAATTTGCTCAACATCGACCAAATAGTAACCGACTCTTACTGCCTTTGCCCTAAGGGTTGCTCACGCCTATGTAACTTAGCTCGCAGCTATATTATCTGACTGCTTTTACCATAGGCAGAGAATATTGTTTTATTTTACATACTAGCCATGACAGTCTTAATTCTTTTATACTTCTAGGTCTTTTGCTTCCTGTAAATGTATTTGATACTGCAATGTTTTGTAGTAGCTTAACAAATTTAGAGTGTTTAATTTGTAAAAGTGGAGGAAGAGTCAGTGTTCTTCTGGCCTTTATATGTCTGAATGTCTGCTTTGTGGATTTTTTGTCCCCTTAAATATTAACTTATCTTTTTCCTGACATCAATTCTTAAATCAGATCAATGCACCCTCTTTCAAATCACATGTATCCAGCAATTCAGGGCATTTTTATAGTAGGATTCAAAATCTTACTGAACAAGCTTGCTTTGCTACTCACCAACTAGGGCAAAAACATAAAAGACCCTGGGAAAGTACAGTAGATAATTGTATGAAGGGAAGCAAAGTAATATAAATTTGTATAATACTAATTGGATTAATAGCAACCCATGCTTAATAACTATGTCCATATGAATCTGATGAAGTAAATACAATGAGCAGATTCTTATGGCATTGTGCCATAGATCTGGATAGCTAAGAAAAATCTTAGTTTCATGGCATTCTGAAGGCTGTACAATAGACATACCTGCAAAATGAAGGCTTGACTATCTCCTTGCACAAATACATTTCAGAGAGGAAAAAACTTCAAAATAATTTCCTTAGTTTTCCTGCAAAATAAGCAAAGCATGAATTAAAGTAATTCCTTAGAAACCCACTGGATTTAGGTAGGTTCCAAGCATTCCTAAAGAAACAAAGAACTTCCATGTTTATTCCATACCTTTTCACTACTCTTGTCCTGCATCAGGTACCTCTGGAGTATGATCTGTGTGTCCCTGAGGACAGTAAAAGCAACTGGTGGGTGAAGAGGGTAGTTATTTACATTTGAAGTAATAAAGCCTTTGTTATGTTTGTTTGTCTTAGGTGACATATGTCAGAAACCTTACATCTCTGGTGATGCAGATGGAGAGTCATTTGAGCTGACTGGTTCCGAAGATTACTTGCTCCTAGCCTGTGATGGATTCTTTGACGCTGTCAAGCCATACGAGGTTGTAGACTTGGTCCTAGATCATTTAATGCAAACCAAAGGAGTGGGTCTTAACACAGCAGAAAGACTGGTGGCTGCTGCAAAGGAAAATGGATCCAGTGATAACATCACTGTTCTACTGGTGTTCTTGAGGGATCCTCAGGACATCTTGGCAGACTGTCTCAGGGACCCTAAGAGCCTTGAGGCTGGTGATGATGCTCGGAGCTCACCATTTAACTTCCTTGGCTGTGGGGCAGCAGCCACACAGTGACAAAATCTACTTAATCTAGAATGTTCAAGTAAGTTCACATAAAGAACTGCTTTCAACTGAAGAAACCCCTAATACCGTAGACAAAACGTGTCAAGAAAAAGATGACAAATGGACAAACATTTACCAGAAAGGCAAGACTCCTTTTACTGACTTCCCATTTGTCTTTTCCTTCCTTCCTTCCTTCCCCATCCCGAAAAACACTGAGCAGATGTGGAGATTTGTGCGGTTATTTCATCTCTGGGAGCAGACTTCTAAAGTGTGACCCAGGGCTGCTGGTCATATATCTCTCTGCCCTGGAAGTGGTAAGAAACCATAATATATATAAGCTATTGGGTAAGAAATACCCGTTTGTGAACTCTGAATGGAAAGTTAAATTACTGCTTAAAAAGAATGCTGTATGTTTTATTTAATTGTGATGTTACTTTAGAGGTTGGGAGGAGAGAAGCTGCCACTGTCACAGAGAAGCTTGTTACTGTGTGTGGTCTGTAGGAACAGGCTTGGTGTGCGATGGATGACACCGTTATGCTCTGCAAGTTGATTTTATTTTGTACCAAAGATGATATTACAAGAATCATACGGCCTCTTTTTTTCAGAGCCATTTAATTTTCTATGTGTGGAGAGGACAAAAAGAAATGGAATGCTCCAGGAAAAGAGCAAGAAAGCTAACTAGGAATATCTCAGGCAAAATGATGCAAAATCAGCTGCTTTCTGGGATGCTCTGGTTTATAAACTGGAATCCAATATTTAACTGCACTGGATTATTTCTCCCTAAAAAACGTGTTTTATTGGCTATTTGGCAACCTGGAAAGAAAGGACCCATATTGTTGTATTTGAGAGAGATCTTTACAGTGTGTATGTTCTAGCAGTTCAATATGCTCTGTTTCTGATGTTTCTTTTGTGTGTACTGTAACAAATGAGAATTTTATTTTTATTTTAAGCGTTTATTTACTGAACTTTACAGTTGGAGGAATTTTTTTGCAGTGTTACTTTATTTTGTTGTGGGTTTTATTTAAATTAGGATTTTAAAGTGGCTGTGTCTTTATCATCTGGTTTTAAAACTGACTACCCTCAAGTGCCTTAAATATTTCACCCAAGGATTGCTGGCTTCCTGTCACATTCTGGTGAGCCAGTTTATAGTGTTTTCAAAATGTGACTTTTTTTATTTCATTAATACTAATGTTTAATGCACTTAAATGTTTCATTTTTGTGAATTACTTTAGTGGGAACTAAGTTTTAAGAAAAAATCTCTTTCATCATTGCCAAATCTTGTGACTTCTAGTACAAGCTTCACAATACTTACTGTCACTTAACCGCTGCCCCGTGCAAAAAGCTCTAGTTAATGACTAAGTAACAATCTGAATCATCATGACTTTCATTTAAAAACAAATACACTTCCATCCACAAGAAAATTTAACACAAACTAGAGACAGTTTAATAACAGTTTTCTAATTAATAGTTGATTAATTTGACCATATTTCATGAACTTTTAGGGTCTAAATATCTTTCTAAGGAGTTGTGAAGCTAAGGTGAGGATGAAAGAATATAATGAATGTGTATGTTGTGTAACTGTTAGTCCATTACATGCTAGAGACTCTGGTTGTGTTTTGTCTTGCCTGGCTGGCAGGATTCAACAAGATCTGAAGGCTCAATGGTAAATGTGTTAGTAATTTCTGTATCTAAACAAGAAGTGCTTTACATCTGGCAGTGAGTTTGTATGCCTAATTTAGAAGCACATGGCATTGCAATATGTCAGTCCTGTTGATTAAAATGTGTTGAACATTAATGTTGCTTAGGGAGGAAATGTAAGTAGAATTCTAGAGTAGAGATGGCTAAAAGGAAGAGCAGAGCAGCACTGTTTATGTCCATGGTGTATCTGAATCGTCAGCTAGTGTGGGGCAATGCAGTTGCCCAAGTGATCTGAGGTTTTTGCTGAATTACTGTGGACAATCATATGGTTATACACAGAAACCCCTCAGTGAGCTACCATCTCATTACATACCAACTCAGTGACTTCCTTGTTTGCTATGCAGCAATGGGAGCATTTCCTCTGAGAAGTCTGAAAGCACTTTTCCGTCCCACATTTTGGTGTCCTAAAATAGGTGAGGAAGGCTTTCTGTGATGGTAGGGTACATGTTCATTTTTGTAATGAACCTACTTCAGTTACGGAAGCCTTTAGATTTGCATAGTAATCCCTTTAGATTTACCATCTCCTATAACTTTGATTTTGAACCCAGATATTCAGTGTCATGCTAAATTCTGATGACCACTAGTGCCTCTTGGGGTCTTGGAAATAGTTCTCATAAATATAATAAGAATCATACAGAGTTGTTTGATTTCACTGCTGTCTGAGGTTAATCAGGAGAGAGGGAAGCTAACGTGTTCATGAAGGGGTGTGTGAAATGTTGGTAAATTCACAGTATGGTTTAGTTTCTGAAATTTGTCAAATTTCTGGAAGTGTGGAGGGAACTGAACAGGCCAAATTCTTTTTAATGATCCTTTTATTTCAACCTTTTTGGGGCAGATTTGCTTTACGGAGTAAAATAAAGTCTTAAGTCTTTCAGTGGATACTTGCAGCTATGTGTAACTATCCTTTTTTGTTTCAAATAGAATAGATTTCTTTAATGGGAACTAATAGGCCTTTAGAAAGCTGTCTGTCGTAACCAAAATATTTACGTTCTCATGCTATGTTCTAGGGAAGTATTCTGCATTCTGAGAATCTGTTCTCATATAGATGTTCTCATTCTGACTGACCTAGTGCCTCATTTCTTTGAGATGTAAGTGGATACGAATAGTCTTTGGGAATTCATAAAGACTTAATCAGGGATAAAAATATTTCTCTAATTTTCAGAGACTTCTTACTAGCTTTAAAAAGTCTGGTCAGGTCTATAGGAGTTGTAACTGAGTCCAAGATGGCAGTGTGTATCCTATCAATGAGATGAGTCTTAATGTGTCATCTACAGTAAAATTCCAAATACTACTTGGGGGTAAAGTTGCTTTTGTAAATGTCTTATCTGTTTGTGACCGCTTGATCAAAACCTATGGAAACTTATTTCCTTTTATTTTTTTAACTGTAAATCCAACATTTCAATTTGCTGATAATTCAGTAAAGAGAGTATGACACAGGACGCAAGTATGGATTTTGGAAGTGCACTTTAAAATTCTAAAGAAATGGTGATTGGAATGGCAAGGCAACCTCCAATTCTTGTTTCACCTGTGACTTTGATAGGGCTTCTAGAAGCCACTAGCTATAATGCATAATACTGTTACAAGAAGTGTTGGTAGCATGGGTGGTGAGGAGAGAAGGGAAGGAGCTCTAGCAGAAGTATGATGTTGAACTAAATAATCAAAAATAGGAGTGGTGCTATGTTTTAAATTTGCAGTACTAATCTGCTACATTAGCTTTTCTTATCTTTTGTCTTAAAGCTTCTTGGATTTCTGGTGTTCTGTTTTCCTTCCCTCCTTTGGTTAAAAGTAATATGTAATTTTGGTGAGAGAACGCTCTCGCCTCTCTGGGTTTTCCCAGTGTCACCTACAATATACTAACTGATCTCTACCAATGACAAATTGACTTATTTGCCTGTTTGTTTGTTGTCTTTCTGAGGGCCTGCAACAAAACCAATTCTTGTGTCTAGCCAAAATCTTTGAAGCTGTAGAAGTTAGCTGAAGGATTCAAGACAAACATTCAATGAAAAATGAAAGTGTTTTCGTATTTTGCTAGATTCCAGATGAATGTCTGCTGCTGCATTTTGGCACCCAGCATCAGAAAAATTGCCTGTATCTTTAAAACAGCACGCTTCAATTCTTGTATTGTGCTTGACTGAAAACTAGCTTTAATCATTCTGCTTAGTGGGTATCCAACGTGTCTTTTGCTTATGGGTAATTCATATTTATACCTTTTTTCCCCTTGCCTTCCCTAGCCCACCCTCTCCTACAAAGAAACATACCTAAGAGAGTGAAGTCTCTTGGGTCTGACGTAGATAAGATTACAGTTTTACTTTGTTGGGGGGTTGGTTTGGGGGTTGGGGGTTTTTTTTGAGAATACAGAGAATAGAAATGCAGGAAAAAATTTAGAACAAAGGGAGATGTAAAAGTAAAATCCACCCTCTGAGTGATGGAGGAGTGAGAGAGACAGGAATGCAGTTAAGTATTATTAATGCCTATTTTAAAAAGCAAGTGGGCTGGAAAATAGAGCTACAAATGTCAGTTCTTCAGAGTGAAATACCAGGGCTTGAACATATTAGAAACACACCCATTAAAAAGGCAAAACTCAGCTCTGCTAACTGTGTCTTCAAACAGCCAAGGAAGGAATCATAGTAAAAGCATCTGAGGTGACTTACTGTCACCTCTCGACACTGCCTTGGGAGCTAATGCTACTAAATGGATTTTTCTAAACATCCTGATGTGTATGGTAGGGCTAAGAGGGAGCATCCAGTACATGCAGTCACTGGTCACCGTGCAACTGCTGCCATGAGTAAATGCCATGAAGTGTGTTAATGAATTGATATGGCTGGTGAGCTCTCATGTGATGAGTAATTGGGCACAGAGTGGTTACAGCAGAGTTGGCAGTTGAATAGTGTTAATCACAGTGATGACTTTAATAGCATTTAATAGACACTTATCTGAATTCAAAGTCAGATGAGATACTGCTCTTTTTAAAAGCATTTCCAGTGCTATTAGTTTTGTGTCGTGAAAAGACACTAAAATTTCCTTTTTTTTTTTTCCTCCTTGTTTTTGGTTGGATGTTGGGTAAAGTGCTTCTCTTGCTCTCTGAAATCTGGAAATAAGTTGGCTATCTGCACTGGAAACCCCATTTTCAGTTGATAGCTTAAAGCAGCTGGTTTCGGTTGAAATTTCCCTCCCAGGCAATCCTTTAAAAACTAACAAAAAGGTGCTTCCAAAACAAGTGGTTGAGGAACATAAGTATTTCTAAATGGTGCTGCACAAAGGGGAACCAGCAAACACCCTCCATCTGTAAATGGCATAAGACAGTTTTGCTGCTTAAAGCCTAAATTAAAATTCCAGCTCCACTCTTTGTGTGAGATTATTGGTTAATTTACTCATATTCTTGTGGATGCAGGTACCTAATGCACAGCACCAGACATGGTCTATTTCTATTCTTATAGTATTGAAGTATCAAGCAAATGCTTTAGGGAGAAAGTGGGGGGGATGTTAGCCACAACAGAGCAGATTGCAGATGATTCATATGTAATTTAGCTCTAGTTGAGCCTGAATTAAATATCCCTGCTTAGTTCTATTACTGTCCCTTTTACAACCGGGCCTTTGCCATCAGGCAAAATCTTCCTAGGAAATACTGGTGCCTTCCCCTTTTTGAGGAGCAAACAGTTCCTGATGGACAAACTGTCTTTCATGAAGGGTTAGAGAGGGAGAAAAACAAGCTTTCAAATGAGTGCAAAACTTCCCAATCTACACAAAGTTATATATTCTCTCTAAACATGTTTAGATCAGGTCTGATTGCATTTGAATAGTTGTGCTGGAAAGCCACCAGTTTTCTGCCAAGCTAGTCATAACCTTTAAAACTGACAGCACCAAACCCAAGAGACCAGTCCTCCCTGCTTTCCTAAGTTGAGCCACTAAAACAGCCAGCCCTCTGGGGTATTAGTTTTGCAGTGTTGACAGCTCTAAGAGCTAAGCCAGCCACTTTCTGCATATGTTTTGCTTGGTTTTTTATATATTTATTGGATTTTACTTTATCTAAAATTATGTCTATTGCTATCAGTCACGTCAGCTGAAAAGTAATCAAATGAAGATATAAGAGAGTGACTGCACCTGAACGACCTGTCTGCTGTAGACACTTAAACCTTATACCACCTTAAAATGAACGGGTAGCCTCTCGTGATAACCTTATCTCTGAATAGAGCAGGAAACCAAGATCTTAGAGAACCACTTAAAGCTTTATTTTGGTACAACCCGTCAGAGCCCGAACACTTGCAAGCCTTCCCCACAAGCTCGTGTTGCTAGTTTAATGTATTTTCCAAGCTCTGCGTGCTGCTGTTGGTGCACACAAAAATAAACAAAAGACAGCTGTGTTGGCAGCGCAGAAAATTTAGCAAGATGCAGCTTTTGTCAAACAGAAGGGGACAAAATCAATAGGAAAAGAAATGTTTTCAAGCTTCTTGGAATGCAAACAATGGAATAAAAAAAAGCAACCCAGAAGGGTTGGCAGTGCACTGTCAGCTTAAAACCACTGTTTCAAGCAAATGAATTCGGCTGCTTTGTAAAGTCTGCTTTATTTTGTTAACAAACTCTTCTCAGTCAGGGTTTCATTCTTGTTGATATGTGCTTTTTAGTCTGAAGAGAGAAGATATATTTAACTTTCTAAGGAGTTGAATGTGTCTGGACTTTGACTAGTTAGATTATGATTATTGCATTTTCTTCTCAACTCTTAAGCCTGATTACTAATTTCCAGGAAATATTAATATAGCAAGCACTGAACTTATTAATGAGTAAACGGTTCTGGATTTCCATGCACAATAACTTAATTTTTCCTGATCTAGTGGATCACTTGTGTGGCAATACATTAGGCATGTGGAAGGCTTGTTGCTTTGGCAAATGGAGCTGGAAGATGTGACCATTGCTCCCTGCAGGAGGTATTTTCTTTTTATCTATGGAATGATGGTGCCTTTTGGATGTCTAAGGATAAAAAGACAATAGCTAGGAGAGATAAATAGATAACTAGAGAGATCTTAAGAGGATCTTCTCAGGGCAATTAAATACTATGACTTCCTCTTTTTCATGTCCTTTCTGACTTTGTTAAAAGGCATTCTGCTTAATACTGGATGATTAATGCTGCCTTTTGTGTGTGTGTGTGTTTTTAATACTAGCAAGATATTTGTTTTGTTGTGGGTTAAAACTTTATAATGGCAAAAAAAAAAAGGCCAGTATAAAGTTTTCACTTTAAGTACTTTTAACTGACTTTAACTACTTTTAACTGCCTCTTCTGAAAATCAGTGCTGCTCTGATTCCCCCTTATTCTCTTCCAAATTTTCTTTTATCTTTTTACATTGTCAGCTCTCCTCCCTAAAATGCTGCTTCTTAGACTGTAAACTCCCTTGGCTGTTAAGTCACTTTAGTTGCTACTTAAAATTTTAATTTCATCTGTGTCCCTAGTGAATGTGGTCCAATCTTTGGAGGCCTGCAACACCAAGGATGTAGAAAGTACCATGTCAGGTAGGAAGATAGAGACTACAACTGTCTTTGGTGTTGACCAGTATTGGATATGTATGAAGAAAATCCTGTTATTTGCCTGTTATTCCATAGGATTACATAATCTTATTTCAGGTAACAGTAACTCTTATCCCGAATACAGGACTCCAGAAATATTCTTGTCTCTGTATTTCCTTGTTCCTGCAGATTGTTTGTATTTTCAAACATTTGCACTGTTTAGAGTGTGGGGGAAAACTTTCTAACTTCCTTCACCTCTTCAGTTCTCTCTCTCTCTCTCTCTCACCCTAGTTGACCAAACAGGTAGGTTGGCAACTGCAGCATATGCCATGTGGCTAATCAGCCTCCCAGTCAGGGTAATTCTTCAGTGTCTGCTCTGTACGATAACTTCAATCCTGTGCTAATTTAATGGTAAGTTAGACCTCTGTAACTACTCCTACTGACTTAAAATATGTATTCTTATCAGTATTAAAATAGTACAAGAGCAGAACTGTTGCTATAGGCACATTTCTTGCCACTGTGTTGGCTAACGAACCTTGAATGAAAGTAAGAAGGCCAGTGACTTTGAAATAGGAGCAGTTAGCCAAGTGTTGTAGAACTGTAGTCCTTATTTATTTTGTCTGCTAATCTGCACTTGTGACCCTGAGCAGAAAAGCTCCAGTACAGCAGGTTTTATAAGATGTGGCTTAACTAGTTACCTAGTATCTTAAAACTCTTACTTAAGCTGACTGGTTTTGTGCATGGGTCAGAAACCTGTTGTCATTGATCATTAAATGCTATGCATATTGTACATTCATTTACATGGATTGTTCTAATAGTGCTTGTGTGTATTATGCTACGTTACTGTATTTTACATATAGAAGTATGTATTGCATGAGGTTTAATTGTTGGGGTTTTTTTGTACTGTCACTTTTGTATTCACACAGTGCCTCACGTTACCTATTTGCATATTGCAAGAAGTTGTTTCAAAACAGTGATTGGAAACAGTTGGGGGTAAGAGCTCTCCACTGTAGGATCTGATGTTTCTGAAGTATTAATAAAGCATAGTGATTTTAAGCACTGTTTGGTTCTTTTCTTAAATGATTTTTTCATTCTAGTACTTCAAGTAGCTGGATCCACAGTGATCGTATTGTGCATCATTGAGTGGCTGTCCTATCACCAGATCTTACCTTCTCCCATAGGGCCTTTCTGGGAAAAGAGACCAGTGGAAGCACTAGAAGGAAACAACCCTTGGCATCACAGAGCATGCTTACTTGAAAAGATGATGTCACTAAACTCATCTTAGAAGTGGACTGCGTACCTCTAATTCCTTGATCTAAGTTTTCTTTCGTTCTTTTTACAAGGTAACAACAGTGATAATGCAGGTTAAGTTTGGTGTACTACCTAATGTCTTACAGCAATGGGATAATGATCTGAAAGACCCTGTTGCAGCAGAGTGTGACAATTTGTTGTTTACTTATATATTTCTTAAATAAGTGGTCTTTAACTCCTGAAGTGGAAGGATGGACAGTGAATTCTTAGAGTATGTTAGGGTTAACATACTACAGAACAGTGAGGAAATTTTGAGAAGGTTGGTAACTTTCAAAATACAAGTATGGCTTAGAAGCTAAGCTAATGTGTCATTGTTTCTGAAGTGCTGGTGTTCATGTCATCAAGAAAGGAAGATATAAGGAGAGCAGGACAGAGATAAGACACTCAACAAAAAACCAAACCTGAACAGTCTTGGGGACCTGAGTGTTGCAGTCTCCTAGGCAATTTGTCTAAATGCTGTTGTATTTATCCTAATGAAGAAGAAAACCAAAAATTTAGTATGACCCCAGGATGCTGCATCAGAGGGAAGCAGATAATGTATTTCTTGAAATACAAAACTAAGGATAACCATAATCAGCAGGTAGATTCTGCTTAAGATGCTGTGGGCATCTTAACTTGAACCTACTTCAGATCAAACCTCAAGTTCTTCAAAATATCTTCCATTTCATCTTGCTAAATGTTTTGTTGGTTTGTTTTGTTTTAGTGGGTGGTTTTAACAGTAAGAATTCCAGGGGCGAAAATTCACTTGTAATAATCCCTAGAAAAATAGCAAATTCTCAGAAAAGTGTAGACTGGGGATTTGCTTGACTAGGTTTAGCAGCAATTTCCTAGCCTGTGATTCACTTAGCTCACCAGGGAGCATAAGCAACAGCTAACTGCTGCTGTTCTTTGGTGAGTGTGTACAGCAACTGTGCTAATCCATCATCCAGGTAACTCCACAATCCAAAAGCAACTATAGCTGCGCTTTGTTGATAACAGAGCTGAACAAAATTACTTCAGTGTCTCATAGGCATTTTTGGTGCTTCCTAACAATGGGCACCATCTTCTTATAGATCTGAGCCCGTTCCATCTGCAATTGAGAATAGGACTGGACATCACTGTTGTTTCTTCCTTGCTGGTGCCTGACATTGGCTTTACTGTCTCCTTTTGATTAGTAGGAGGTGAAATCCAGCTGATTCTTTTTGGCTGTGCTATCTTACTCATGAATGTTTTTTTTCATCTAGCAGATCTCCAGTAGACTATGTGTTCAACATGGGACTCATAGCCAGCATTCTGCTCTGTAGTATCAATCACCTGCAGTCTCTGTTGTTGTTGGGTTTGAGCAAGAAGCAATCAATATGCCCATGAAATTAATGGAGAACTTGGATTTAAAGCTACGTGAAGCTATACTTAGATGCCATTTGTGGGGTTCGTGACACAGAAGCATTATCCATCTCGGTTGTTTGAGCAAGGAATAACAAATCTTCCTGTCCTCTTTAACCACCACCATTTGATGTATGTTTCTCTGCAGACGGTGGGCTGTGAAATGTGTAGCCGCTTGTTTCCTCGCTGTTGAAAGTACTGAAATAACAGTGGTGACGGGGCAGATGTTTCTGTTTCAACCTGAGTTAGTGACACTTGTAGAGCTGCTGGAGTAATGAAGACTTTCACATGTCTCTCCTTGTTGGCGAGGTCCAGACAAAACATTTTCTGTGTCTAGATGAAGCTTGCTATTCAAGTAGCACTAGTGTAGATTACCGGCTTTCATGTTGCTGTCTCAAACTTTTATTTATTTATTACATAAATAAAAGCAAGTATAACCTTGAATATGTCATGCAGAAAGTTGCTTGTAAATTATCTGTAGATTTACCTGTTTCACCAAACTTGATAAGACAGCTTTATGTATGTAACTGTGCGGATGTCAACATCCCTTACATAAAAAACCCCTTGGTTTTTCTTGAACTCCTCTATTTTGGATATTTAGAAAAATCTGTTACCTGTTGCACGACTATTTCTTACTATCTTGTTAGATGCTTTTTGATAATAGCATGTTGTTTGGGGTTTTTTTTGTTGTTGTTGGTTTGGGGTTTTTGTTTGTGTTTTTGTGTGTTGTTTATTTTTCTGGAGTTAAAATGTTTTGAAGCTTGGGTTTGACACATTATCATGTTGTTACATTGAGATGTTTAGAAAAAAATCTTAAGTTCTCATTAGAAAGAGAAAATATTTGAATGTTTAAATGATGCAGCTGTTATCTAGCTTTCAAATAGAAGTAGCTCTTGGAAAGAAATATTTTGAACATGCCGTGACAAACATAAATCTGCTCATTTTAGATAAGAGTTCATTGTATGCTTGAGGCATATAGTAAGGCAAAACCAGGTCTCTTGCATAGCCTAAAAGAAAAAATTCTAGCTATGTTGTGGTGGGCCAGATGAGCTGCAGTACTTTAGTCTGCAGTTCAGTCGTGTTCCATTTTTGCTGAAAAAGACTGCACAAATGACAGAAAAGAGACTTCCTTCCCATATCATATTCTAGGCTGTAGAACAAACGCTTCCGGGAAAGAGCCTGTGACCTTCTACCCAGCCTGATTTTTCTGTGTAGACCTTCGTCTTCTGAGCCCTTGCACAAGGTAAGGCAGGAGGGTTTTGGTATTGAAAAGGCAAATTGTTCTGAAGGTGTCAGAGTCCTCCTTCAGGGCTTTGTGTTCCTACCCCTAGAGGGCTCCCTCCTTCCTTTGGCCAAAGCAAGAGGATAAGATACCTGATGTTGCCCATTGCCACAAGCTGTTCAAAACAGCCGATTGTCTCATTCCCATCATATTTTCATCTTGCAGGTAGGCACTGGAATGCTGTCATTTGGGGAGTGCAAAAAGCCCTTTACATGGGAGGCAGGAAAGAAGTAATTTATGTGGAGTAGGACTGTATTGGTTAGGACCATATTCCTTTTTGCATCTTAGTCTAGACTGGTGAGGAAAAAAAAAAAAAAAAACAAAAAAACCCCAAAAAAGTCTTGTTTCTCTTTTACATAAGACATTAAAGGTATTTTTCTGTGTGTTTATCAGGCTGTAAGAGATACCTCTCTTTTAGTCTACATCCCTGTTCATTTATGAAACCAAGTTCTGGTGCCAGTGTGGGGAAAGGGGAAAAAAACCAAAACTTAACAGTGGACAGAAGACACTTCAGGCTTTCTACATAATTAATTATAGCAATTTAAAATCTTGTGCAAAGTCTATGCTTGAAGAAGTTCTAGGTTATAATTAAGCAAAGCTGCTAACGATTGATCTAATTGTTGGGTTACAGACAGGCGCAGGTAATGGGAGTTGGATCACTGACATCAGATATTTCACCCGATTGCTTTCTGTTGATGCAGCTAATTCCACACAACTGTTCCAGCAGCTGGAATGACTGGCATGGGGTGAAGCGTGGACACACGTCAAGTTTTCCCTGACAGACTTAACTGGCCAAATGTCATTGGTCTTTAAAGGTACCGTGTCCTTAGTGTTGGCTCTCAAAAGACTCCCTGGAGCACAGCTGCTTTAGCACTGCTCCTGTTGAACCTCTGCTATCAAGGGATTTGAGATGGGAGAATGAATTAGAAGCTGAAACGACTTTGCCAATTCCCCCTCTCTGTTGTATCAGTTTCCTGAAGTCTTATATCTCTCTGAAGAAATAAAATATTGCAGCTGAGGCAAAGGTCAAATTCAACAGTGTAGGCAGGCTTTGGTGTTGTGGTGGTGAGTGCTTTTAAAAACAAAAAGTAATTGTCTCCCTCTCTCTTTCCCACCCCTTTAATGGTTTTTCATCTGTTCAAATTGTTAAAATTATCAAATCATAAATGGACAGACCTTTCTCTTACTGGAGATCTAAAGCTGATTGCCTGTACTGATGACTGATGAGGACACTAAAGTAAACATCAAACTCTAGATGTTCAGTATTAAGGTTTAAATTTAAAGTCTAAATACAGTGTGTTTGGAAGTTACCATCTGAACCATTAAAACAATGTTCCTGCTACACAGTGCAGTGTATACTAAACAGAAGAGTGTGAGGAGAGCATTTCAAGTGCTTGGTTTTGGACTGACTTTAAAATCTGTGAAAAAATAGTTTAATCTAATTTCCCCCCATATTTTTCACCCTGGAAATGTTTATAAGACTGTTCTTTTCCTTTAATTGTTACATCTCAGTTTGTGTCTTGTTTTTTTCTGCTTTCTTAGGTAAATTATGGATCTGTATTCTCAATCTTAAGCCCTGCTGTAACTGGTGGCCTTTACTTTTTTACTTATTTGTTAATGCTGGCAAGAGATGGGAAGTGTCTGTTTTCTGCAGGGTCTCAAGACAGAGAAGGGATCCAAGCAATTTAGTATTTTTTACTTTGAAGTAATTTAAGGAAAGCTTAATGAATAAATCCTTATACAAATACTAATGAAACTGTTCACTTCTTCCCCCTACTAATAATCACCTTTTGCAATGGGAAGATAGGTTGCAGAAGCCTGCCCCTATCATTAGAGAATTGTCTTCTAATATTTTCTTGTTAATGAAATTTTAAGTCAATGAGCTATTCCCAAACAGCACTTGGCCAAGGCAGGATGTGCATTAGCAGGCTAATGGCAGGCATCCTGAGCTGCTGAAGGCCCTGTGTCTCGTGGCAGTCCTCAAGGAGCTGGCTGCGTCACTTGGAGCACTTAATAGTGGCTCTGCTAAAGCACTTCTTGTGCTCCCATTGCCTCCTTGGGGAGGCTACTCCATTGACTAATAGATCTCACTGTCAGGAAGTCTTTCCTGTTCTCCAGTCTTACTGGTCTCTGTTCCAATATGTATAACTGTAACTTCTTTGACTATAATGAAAAATTTAAAAGAAAGACAAAAAGCTGTCCCTAGCAAATTGAAACTAATCTGGTTGTCAGTCTTCACTGTAAAACTTGTAGAACTTGGGTTTTTAGTTTGCTGCTGCCTGCACAGCTGATGGCAGCAGGATCTGGAAGTTGGCTAGCATAAATCCACTCATAAATAAAACTAGTGCAACTTTGAATCTGTCAGTGACCGATTTGTGTGCCTGTGACATGTACAAAAGCTGGCAGCTAATGAAAGCTGAGCTGCTCAGGGCTCAAGGGAAGTTTGTGAGGTTACACAGTGCACTAGTTGAGATGTCACAGCGAAGCCAAGGGCTGGGGGTGTGGAGGGAAGACCACCGGGGCTGTATTTTGCAAGAGAAACGGTGTCAGTACAAGAGCAGCCTGCAAATCTTTCTGGCTTGGGCAGTGGGGGCTGCCTGCAGCCATTGCCAGCCACAGAGAGAGGCTGGTGTGCAGGAAGTATACGGGAAGAGATTTTCACAAGGACCTGTTGTTTGGTTGCTCAGATTATATCAGTGTTCTGGCTATTGAGAGGGATTTGGCCTTTGGGTTTTGCTTTCAGCTTTATTTATTTTTGCCTGTTCTCAATTCTCTTTGTGAATACCAATATTCTGAGTCACCCAGAACGATTTCTGCCTTCATTAAAGATTCCTTCCAGCTCCCCTTCAACTGCCTGTAGGCTGTTGCCTGCCCCTGCCTCCCCCTGTGCACTTTGCTGCACATATTTAGCTCTTAGTATTCCATCACTTGTCAACTCCTGCAGCTCTGGCACTTCAATACCTTCAACCATATTAAACTATACTGTACCTTTGGTTCTTTGCACAACATGTGTTCTTCACCTGACCTGTTCTGTGTACTGTCCCTGCTACTTCTGAAAGATGTTGTCAAGCATTTGATATATGGTATGAGGCCATAGTTTATCCTTAATTCTACAGCAGCCCTGGTTAGCACTGATCAATTGAACTGGACATCCAGACCCCTTAGTCTGTTTCTGTTACACTGCACCCTTCTATGTCACCTTGATAAATCCATTTACCTATTTGTGTCTTTGTTTCTCTGATACTTTCTGGCTTTTGAATTGTCTATGGTATCTACACCAAGCAAACGTAACTATGGTACTATAAAACCAAAATTAAAAGATGTGATATAAAAAAGAAGTAATTGTGGAGTTCTTTAATGGCTATTCCTACAGGAATTGCTGAGCTCTGTGGCAATCTAAAGCCAGTGAATAAGGAATTCTACAAATCAATAAAGAAAACAACCTGGAAAGGAGGATGGGTCTCTTATTACAGCACTAAGTGTCGATACTGTAGATGTCTTAATGCTAGTTAATGACTGTCCCTAATGGCATTCAAACAATGTACATTTGCTTTAGCTTTTTTCAAAGTCCAGATGAGCTGCTCAGAGCTCTCTTAATGACGCGAATTATTTAACGCTCATTTGTATGCAGTATGCTCCTGCTTTGAAAGTACTTCACAGAATTCAAGCCAAATTCAGCCTCGTAGATCCACTGAAGTCAGTGATTGTCTGTGCATCTGTTGGTTGCTTTTCTTTTTGGTTTTGCTTGAAGAGTTAACTTCTTGTTGATTTTATTTTTTAAAAGTAGTATTTTCAAAGTGTTTTTAGTCACCCTCCTCTCCTCCCAAAAAATGTAGCCATAAGTACAAATGCAGTTCTGTTGATTCTCACATCTCCCTCTTAACTCCTGCGAAAAGAGGACAGCCGAAAAAGAATTTTTTTGGTGTTCTTTTCTTTCCTCTACTTTGCACCTCCTAAGCACAGTTTCAGTGATTTCTGGCACTTCTCCTGAATATCATCCTGCAAAGAATTTCTGCCATCTGATGTATGCAAGATGCTGAGTTCCCCTCTGTGGCCCATTTCTGGTTTAACACAACATGAACTGATGGAGGCCCAAATAATGTACAGTTCTGCAGGTTAGTTATGCTGAGTATAACGATGTCAGGAGAGCAATATAGCATGGGAGCCTGACCTGGTATTTTGAATTAAAGTAGCTGCTGAAAGGCATAACAGACATTCTTAGTTCAGGCATATGCTCATTTTTTAGTGTTGGACTTCATAACTGCAATATTCTTGCAACATAATTTTTAACTGATCCCATCTATGTTTTTAACACACACATTAAAAAAAATTTAAAAATCATCTACAATCATAGCATTCACTCCCTCTGGGTAATGGATAGAGATGGGATTTTTCAGCTTACAGCACAGACCCACAACCATCTATTGCCTGCATGGAGTAAGTGGGAGTAATGGAAAAGCATCCTTTCTAGATGTGCGTGTCACTAGAATGGGCAGAGATGGTTTTTGTCAGCTGTTAGATGTTTGCTGGCAGCACAGGGATGAGTGGTGAGACGTGGGAATAATGGGTTCATTTCCAAGCTCCACAGCAGATGACTCTAGATGCCCTGTTGCCCTGTTATTATATAATATTGTTACAGTTTATGAGTGCTTCCCCTCTCTCTTTCCTCCTGCAGTACCATCCTCCAGCTTCTGTCTGTGTTCATCCTGATGTGCTCTATAGCTAGCTTCCTCCTCCCCCCAGCTCCTCCCTCCCCACTGCTTGCCCATCCCTTTTCCCCTGCATCTCTCTTCCCTCTCTCCTGCTGGGGATGGATGTAATCCCCGGAGGAATGTGGCCCACAGGCCTCTGCAGGACTTGGGCGTGTGACTCTGGAGAGCCTCTGAGGGTGAATGCAAAGCAGGAAAAAGCAATTTCAGGTCACCTGGCAGCACAGGGTGGGAAGAGCTGGGTGTCTGTGGGCTGTTCAGTGTGCCTGGCTGTCCAGCCAGCTTATCAGACTAAAAAATAGAGGCTAGACTTTTCGGCTGCATGTCCTATTTCCCTATTCATTGTGTCTGGGTGATGTATTCTCTGCCTGTGGTTTTATTAAATATCTTTCATAACTACTTTCTGCTTCAGTCCCCCTTGGAATAACTCTTTCCAACTCAGCTGCGTCAGTGTGCTGAAGATGTTACATCCAAGTGTGTGGAACAGAGGAAAGAGGAGAAAGAACTTCATGTAGAGCATCTGAGAAAGCTTTAACTGTACTGCTGTGAAGCTGCTGTATTTTACGCTGCAGTTTAAGTTTCACAAAGCTCTCTCACTTAGCATATTAACTCTTCTTACCTTTTCTCTTTGTCTTTATATGTCCACAGAGCATTCAAAAGTGTTTGCAAGAAGAATCCAAAGCTACTGCTAGGACCCAAACTTATGTTGGTTTTAAATAAGGCTTTGCATGTAGGACATTGCTGTGTTTTTGCGGCTGTCCTGGAAATTTCAACAAGGATGTAAGGGGGGAAAAAAAAAAAAAAAAGATCAAATATCACAATTCTGTGTTTGGAAGCTGAGTTTTGTCCCATGTAGTAAGCATATGTCTTAACCCTGCTAGAGCAGAGCAAACCCCCTTTTCTAGCAGAAACCAGAGTTGTTAATTAACATCTTGCTGAAAACTAAGTCCTTGCCATCTGTTCCGCCACCTCACTATGAATGCCACTCTCATTATGTTGATTATGTAATTAAAAATGAAAATATATTTTGGTAGAGTGCTGCATAGGCATCTGTGCTGATTCTTCTTCTGTTCCTATTTACTGTCCCCTGCCCCCATCCCATAAGAAAATGAAAAGGCGGTGGTTGTTTGACTCCTCGGCGGCTTTGTGCCGGAGCTGTTGCTGGCTGCCAAGCTGGTGTGTATCGTGGGAGCAGCCACTTCAACCCTGCTGCGTTTGAGCTGTGAGTCCTTTGGAAACCCTGGTTCTTAGGTTCATGAGAAATCTGTGGCAGGAGGCTGCTCCTGAAACTGCAGCTGCTTTAAGTTCTTGTGAGGGGTTACTTGAATCCAGAAGAAGAAAAGTGAAAAGAAAGAGGCCTGGTTACTTCACAAGAGATAGCATGACCTCTGGGAGCAGCCAGGCTGCTCCTGTTACAAATATGGCCTCTGTCTATCTAAGGGTGGAGGAAGAGAGAAAGAGGAGGGGTAGCTTTCCTGTTAGTGGGTTAGAGCAATTACTGAGGTCTCTTACAGCAAATGAAGTTGTTAGTGTGAGTCACATTCCCTTTTTCCTCTCACTGCCAAGTTTTAGGCAGTAACCAGACAGAGGGAGGAAAAAAAAAAAAAAAGGAAAAGCAACAATGGAGAAAAGTTGAACTGAAACAACCCTTTATTTGGGGTATTGTTTGACATTTTAGTTCTGATTGTATGTAGAGATAAAGGGTCTATAAATATCCTGTCTGCTGAAATTCCTTATCGCAACGTCGCCTGTCAGATGAACAAATGGGTTAGGTTTCCAAATAATTTTGTATTTACATATGTAATTATGTATTACTGATTATATCGCTGTGCCACATGGAATGAAGGTCTGATCATGGAAAGGACATGAACCTTTTCTGTTTTACTGAGAGATATCCCAGTCTCAGGAAAGCAAATGGTACATACAGCTGTTACTGTTGAATCTGTGAGCCCCAAGATGGGGCTGAAATAAGCAGAGATATCTCTCTGACTGACTAGAGTAGATGAAAGCATTTCTGATACGTTTTGAAAGTAGCCTACCATTTAGTTCTGTTTAACAAATGTCTGGAAGCTTTTCTACTCTGCTGTGGAGCTTTTAATGAAGCATTGTGATTCCCATTGTGGTCAATTGTTTGACACTTTTATTATTACTGGTATGCAGAGCGTTTTTTAATGTTTGACAGCTGGAGAAAGA
Source organism: Megaceryle maxima (assembly GCA_024605025.1). Lineage (NCBI taxonomy): Eukaryota > Metazoa > Chordata > Aves > Coraciiformes > Cerylidae > Megaceryle > Megaceryle maxima. The sequence goes on from JANHGN010009499.1 coordinate 98,458, forward strand.
AGTATTTTGTGCATTCAAACTTTTAGCACAAAAGCTGCTGTTTTCTATTCTGCCTTTGTCTTTTATTCTTGCTGGTGCAAATCAACGAAAGACAGAACTGATTAAATTACGTTTGTTTACTTTTTCCTTGATGATAATAAGACACAGCCTGCCTTTTATAAAAGACAGAAATAGGGGATGTGAATGTTTCTACAGTATTTCTAGAAGGATTTTTTTTCTTACAATATAAAAGCATTTATTTGTTTCTTATGTCTTGATTTATCAGATAATGTGTGCTTCCTAATATATGTGGAATAAGAATAGAGCAATGAATGACAGTTAGCAATGGATTCCACTTGGAAAGCTTCTGTCTTGTTATTTTTATTAATTCAACAGTATAAATGATCAGACCACATCACAGAACAAATACAGCAAGATACTTCTGTCCTTCACAGTAGGACTGCTTCTGATCCTTACTACAGCTATACTAAAAAGTCCCCTCCTTTGCAGGCTTTAAGTTTATGTGTACGCAGTTGTTGTTGGGTCCTGGCTTCAATACCTTGGTGTGGTGCTGGAAAGAAACAGGCACTGAGAGACAGGGCTGCAGAAATAGGATACCCACGAGTGTTTTGTTGAGGAATGCGCATGTCTTGCGGATTGTGTAATACTTTTTTTTTTTTTTTTTTTTTAACTCCTGTCCTGAGAAAGAAGGCCCGCATTTGTCTGTCTTGCTTCTGCAGTGTCTTTGCAAGGAAAAAGATCCTGGATCAAGAGTGTATTTCTAGATGTCAACAGCTGCTTGTGGGATGGCAGGACAAGGTCACCAGGAGCACAGAGAATTATAACAGAAAGATTTTGGGAAGGGTGAATAGCAGAAATGGGAGAGGAAGAGAACAAGCAGAAAGGAGGTGGTAAGGGAGTCACTATAAAACTGCCTTCATGATTATTTTTTCCCATATTTTTCAAGAACGGAGAAAAGAGCAGCAAAGGATGGCAAAAGCAAAAGAAACATCTGAAGGCTTCTCAGCAGTGTAGTCAAACCTCCCTGTTTCACAGATGAAACTAGTCTTAGGGAGTGATATCACATGGCAGGTGAGCCAAATCTAATGGACTGCTGGTATCAAAAAGGACACTTTGTCTCCCACAGCCCTGCTGCTTTCTTTGTACAGGTCTGGTGCTTGCCTGGCCCTTTGATGAGCTCAAACAGCTCAGTAAACTGTAAAAAAAAATTAATTCAGTAAAAAATATACTAGCCCAGTAAAGGAGGAGAGTTGGACACTCTCCGGAGTGTCCGGAGACTCCGGTTCCAACTGCAATTAGTGGGAGAAGTACAGATGTCAGATTATTGCTGCAGATTTGGAGTATATGGTGAGGGATGCCTCACTGCTATTCTATGCCTAGCCTTCCACTTCACCTTCTAGGTGGTGCTTCCCTCAAAGGGGGATGAGATGGACACCGCCTGATCAGGGAGGTCAACTGGATAGGTGAAGGGAGGTCACCCAGCAGTGCCAGCCCACATGGTGGAGAAAGGGATGAACAGGACTGCAGGATCTCGGGAGGATGTTGTCATGGGTAAAAGTAATGGAAGAGGAACTAAGGAGGAAAGAGGAGGTGTTCAGAGCAACCACAGAAGGTTGCTGCAATAACCACCAGAACAATGCTTGAATACAGGGCAATGGTCCTATCTTCCTACCCTAGTTCTTAAAAGGTTTATTCTTATGTATCTGTGTAGCTGTCCCTGAAGGAGGAGTCTTGTTTATGTCCCTTATTTAGGTATACATTTCCCCAAATTGGGATTTGATAAAAGGACAGCTGCTGTATTTTTATTATCTTGACAAGCAGCAGGAAAAGCTGTTCAGAGTTCACGATGGAAATGTATCTGTATATTGGCATTTATCCAGCTACACTTCACAAAGGTAAATGGCACATGAGTGCTGCCCCCTTTTAATCCATTTACTATAGATGGGGGTACTTTGCCTCTCTGCAGGAAAGACCAGCACAGCTACTGTGCTAATAAACACTCATTTCTCACTGCAGCATATGCGCTTCCAGACTCGTAAATCCAGGCAACTTGTGGTTGAATAACAATTAAATATCCACATGCATTTCCCTACCACGGTCTGGTGCGCAAAGCATAGGCCTAAGTGGCTGGACATCTGCTGTCTGCTCTCCCACACGTACTGTTTGGTAGAGCATGATCACTTAACCTTAGCCCATCATTAATGGAACTTGTAAAATTGGATGCAGAGCATCATCCTACAGATATTTTGCTATGTCCTTCAAAAGGAGCAGTGTTCTCTCTTGGCATGTTTTTTCCCCCCCCCTCTTCTTTAAAGCAGGCTTTATAGTAATAAAAAACACATTGCTGTTGGTCATCCTCTCAGGATTTCCAAGCCAAGGGATACAGTTTGCCTCTGTTAACATCAGTGAGAAATGAGACATCCTAGTGAAAATTTAGTTGAGATGCAGGACGCTGATAGAGCCTCACAACAATTTTATGTCACTTGTACAAAATCCAGAGATTCAGTAATTCAGCAAGATAAATGTAGTGCTTGATTACAATGGATGTATTGCACTTATAAAAGGCATCTCTTATCATTAGGCTCTGCATATCTGGAGTAATAACCACCATATGTCAGGTAAGACAATGGTAACGTCAGACAGATAACTTTCCCACTGTTAAAACTTTCAAAATCCTAAAAGCTACAAATGTCTTAATTATGAATTCAATTTAACTTGATCTAGTGCTGGTGGCTGGAGGGAACATCTTGCCCCTTGTCTAACTGCTAACAGCCTATGTGGCACGCTTTAAATAAAGAAGTAGGAATTGTATACAGTCATTACCTATCTTGAATATCCACACGGCCAGATTACCTGAAACTGCAGTTCAGATGCTCCCATTTGTCACAAAGCTTGAACAAACAGTTTTCTCTGAATTTAACAAGCCCCCTTCAGCGTTGTATGAGACAGAAGGCCCATCTTTGCATTGTTGTTGTATAGTTACCTATCAAAATGCTCATTCCTTATAGAATTGGCAGAAATTTTGCATTTCCTCCCGACCCCCACCCCGTGTGCCTGTCAGCTGCAGATCAAGTCCTAGCCATGATCACAAGAACATCCTGAATCACTCTCAATAATTTGCATTTCCTTGCCAGAGATCTTATCTGCTGGGGGTGCAAATTGCACCATCAAGGTTGCTGGTGTCGAAAAATCTGCACCCTTCTGCTGCCCAGCAATACCTTCTCAGGCTAGGTTAATTTATTCAGGAGAATTAATTGAGACAACAAAACTGTCAAATGAGAAAGGCCACACAGTGGCACAGTACTGAACATCTGCACAATTTGTATATTTGATTAGGTACCTCAGCACTTGCAGATTATTGCTGTTAGAAGCAAATCTTACTTTTGCCATTTTCGTACGAGGCTCTGTGCTGTAATTCTGCAGATGTTTGTCCTCCGTATACCCATAGTGTTTAAAAAAATGACAAATGCTGATAGTAAAAATTACATTTGCTCATTCAAACCTCTTACTGTTTACATATAAGAAAATTCATATGCCAGGGTCCAGTGACCTAATGAGAGATGCATCACAGACTTCAGTGGGAGGTGGATGGGGCCCTCAAAATCTGCTTCTCTCACACAAATAGTCCCCTGATAAACATGATGAAAGCCTTCTTTTGTTTATAATGACATATGCCACAGGGGGTTGTATATTTGGATATTATTTTTTCTCTAGGAATGTTTATTAACAAATGCTTGAAAGTTTCATGATGTGGTGAAAACTGTATCTGTCCTGATAAACAGGAAGTGCTCAGAGGTATTGCATTACCCCTGTAACGCAACGCAGATTCCAACAGCTTGCCTCTTTTTTTCAAAATACTGACACCACTTCCTTCAGGCAGTCTCTCGTCTGCTACAGATAAGCAATTTTTTTTTAAGATATGGTTGTTCTAAAAATTGATGATTCATTGGTTTTGGACTGCAGAAACAAGTGCCTGTAATTTTTATAATCTATTAAAAATATGCAATACAGATTTTAGGTGCTCTCAGGTCAGTGGATTGAACAAAGTGCAAGGAGAAGAGCCCACTACCTTCCCTCCCTCCCGCAGCTCACGTGCAGCATAGAGAGCAAAGAGGCAGGTTTCCCTGCAGGTGCTTGAGGTGTGCCTTGGCCAGAGCTCTGGAGCTGCCTCTTCTGCAGTTCAGTGTCAACAGGGTCAGGATAGGGCCAGCAAAGGAGAAAAGGTAGTCCTGTTTCCTTCTTATCTGCCAAGAGTAGCAACAGGAGAGCCAAGTATGACAGTTCAGCTGTGGAACCTTATATTCAGAATAACCATGCTATGTTGAATTTTGAACCCTGGTGACTTTTACACAAAAGTCTGAGAATCCCATTAGTGTGCTGTTCCCTATTGCTTCTTCCTGTTCCACCACTGCCCATCATTTAGACTTAAAAACAACAGACAACAATGAAGTATACCTGTGCCATGACAAAATCATTAGCTACATGTGTATTTGTGATGAACATCATCCCAGCTGACAATGTCATCAGTGAAAGCATGTCCTAGTAAGCTCTTTATAGATCTGGCATCATTCCCCAAACTGGTTGCCCCTGAAGGGACTTGTGTGCCTGCAAGTGCCTCACTTGTACAAAGCCAGGTGCAGTGGGGTCTGGATATCACCCCTCCAACTACAGCCCTTCTATTCCCATTGTTCATTCACACTACCTGATCATTTTACTTTTCCATTCTTCCCTCTCCCATATCCCTGTTTATTCTTTATCTTCCTTTCTCCTCTGCCCTCACATCAGCCAACACCTTCAACATCTTCTCCCTGAATTTTTACCTATGAGCAAGAAGTATTGAAAACAAGAGTTACTACAGTATCTGGACAACATAACCCTCTAATAATCCTGTTTCTACATTCTTTGACTTCTGCCTGTGTTGGAGATACCACTTACCCTGTCTAGAGCTGAACTGAGAGCAAGTTGGGGAAGCAGCCTGCATATTTTTGCAAATTATTAGATTTCTGAGGTCTTGTAATAATCTTATCTCCTTTTTTGCATTTTCTTGTGTTTTCCTAGCAATCAATGGTATCAAAAGTACAGAGACCAAGAGACTGATATTACACAGTAGCGATATCTTTTTGTAATAACCTTCCAGTGCAAAAAGCTTCGGTACAGAAAAACCATGATCACGTAATGGGACTTCAGTGGCATCCTCACAAGTCACTGCAACATTCTGTATAAATATTGACTATCTGTATGCTTTGTTTTGTCAGTCCTGTAAAATAACTTTTTATATGGTGTTCAATTCTTTTATCATCCACAGCTTGTTTACTGAATTTTACATCTTGGGCAAGATGAAGCAAGCTTGTGAGGAGTAGTTGGTTTTGAAAAGATGCAAGCTCCAGATAACTGAGGGCAAGTAAAGCACACAACAATATTGAAACCACTCAGAGTTTTATTACAGCTGACTGAGACAGAGTGTGCTTTGAGGCTGGGAAATTTCCATTACTGAAGTGCAGGACAGTGCCTGGATGCTGCTGCTGCAGTTGAAAAATAAAAGCTACTTAATTTTATATAGACAGCAACAAAATATCAGTATATTAATTTAAATTGTTAGAATTATATAATAAACTTTTAAGGTTGTTGTAAAATTAATCCCTTTAAAAATATTTAGAGTATAATTGTAAACTACTTGTACAAAACTAAGCACGATGATATTGGGTAGATGGTTGGACTTGATCTTAGAGGTCTTTTCCAAACTTAATGATTCTGTGAAGATAAAAATGACTTGAAATTGCAACTGTGTTTTCAAACTGTATTTGTGAACAGCAACTCTAACAAGAACATGACAGATAATACAAGACATCTCCTACAATGATGACAGATTCTGACAGTGACAGAATGATACCCAGTGCAAGATCTGACAGTATACTTCTGCAATTAATAATCTCTGGTGCTCTCCTTGGCACGCACAAAACATACGTAACAATCTGTTTACTGGGTTTAACTCCATGGTGTATAAGCCACCATAAGCTTCCTGCAAAGTCAGTCAGAATTCTGAATGGGGAAAAAAAGGAAGTATTGGGTGGGAGAAAGTAAATTTGTTTTGGTATGAATTGCCCAGAAACTTGGGTGAGAGACTGTTCTTAACTTCCCAACAGCATAAGATTACAGCAAGACCCTGGTTTCCATTGAGGTCACTTCACAGTGTCAAAGCAGTGGTCGACATTTAACTGAAAATCACTCTCAAGAGCTTTCAGCTCTATGTCACCAGTTAAATGAAGCCCAGGTAGGTAGTGATTAGAAGTTATTAGCATCTGATGATCTTTATGAATCTTAGGATAGTTCCCTGTGGATCAGAGCTCATATCTAAGCCACATTCATCACCATGGTTCCTGAGTGCCTTACAAGTTAAAATATGTCTTTATAAAACATCTTACATATCTTACTTCTCGTCACCCCCGCACAAAGGCTTGAGATCTTTTTAAATAATGCTGGGAGAACTAATTTATATGCTTAATGCCTGCATTTTATTGGGATGATGGGGAGGTGCTGGGTCTTGGTGAGGTACTCTGAAAGCAAATGTCATACTCCTACAGCAGCTACCAAGAAAGCTATGCCTTCAATGTCCCCATGCAAATAGTACAACTAATATAATGATGATGATTTTGGGAGATGTAGCTGTAGTTCTAAATCAGCACAAAAACTTGAAATCACTCCCAGCCTGAGTAAAGAGGGGCACGGTAGGGCAGCTACATAGTGTTTGTCCTTTGCCTGATAATGCTGTTTCCAGGACTTGTAGGGCCTTTCGTAGTATGACATTTACTTTTCAAGAGGCCTATTTACAGAACGTGAACAGTTAAAGTAGATATGTACTATGGTACAGAGAATTTCTAGACCCTGATTGCAGGGTGAACTCATCCATGTGACTCCTGAACTTGATACGAAGATGGAGATAGTCCAAACCATGGCATATTTAAACTGGCCGATTGTATGGCTTAGCTGTTTCCTAATATAGCTTCTGATCTGAAGATACTGCATTTGTTTGGACAAACTCATCCCAGCAAAGCTTTTATTTCTGTTTGAATTAAAAGTAAGGTTTTCTGTTCCTCCTGCTTTTCATTATCTGCTATTTTTTTTTTTTTTTTTTAAGTAAGTATCACCTCTTCTCCCCCATAACCCTTCATTTTGATCATGGAACTAATAGTTTTCTTTAAACACTTTTCCATTCTTTCCAGAATTGAGGCTTTAATATCAGCTTGCTAAGGCCAAAGACCCAACATTAAGTGCAGGTAATGGCAGCGTATTTAAACAGGTTGAAAAGCAACTGATAACCCCTCTGTCTGGTCTGCCCAGCTCAGTAACTGTGGTGCTTCACTGAAATACAGACTCTAAGTCCTGTGGCAGAAGAATTGCTGGGGAAGCGTGCCATAGCCTTCTGACCGCTCATTTGGGTTTAATTGGATTAGATGTATATTTGAACACAGCACTCAAAGGAGCTGACAGTCCTTCCACAAGTTCCTGGTCAGCCTGGTTGGTTTCCATTTTGATCAGACGGATCCTGGTGAAGGTAGAAAATAATCTAGATACACACCAGTTTTTAATTAGATTTGCTATGACAGGTTGTGTTTAAGCTACATTCTCTATAATCATTTGTTTTGCGTTTGCTGATGACAGATTTATTTATGTATGTAATCAGAACTGTAAGCATAATGTCATTTTTAGAGTTAAGAGAACCTTTTAAATAATATTTTACTTGGTTTTGGAAAATTTAAACATTCATGCTTACTGCTGTCTATAATTTTTGAGAAAAATAATACTGTATTTCTGAAGTACAGAACACATCATGGAGAGGAAAGTATTATCTACAAGTAAACATAAGTACATCAGAAGCATTATCCCCCTCAAATACAGAAACCCCCAAGCTGTATAGCTGAATGTCTGCTAAGTATGGAGTGGAGTTTATTAGACTACACTGGTCATCCAGGACAGCTTTAATTCCACCAAACCAGGCTGGGGCTGCACCTGAGGCCCAGCTGCTCCTGGGTGGGTGGGTGGCTCTGCCTCAGAGGAGAGTCCTGGGGCTGCAGATTGGTAACTGGCTGCACAGCTGAAACCAGTAACTCTTACCTATTGACTTCTGATCATACAGCAAGCCTGATGCTTGGGGGATGTTAGCAAGTTGTAATCAGGAGACATTACAGCATTTGGAAGTAGATATGGAAAACTGTGATTGTTTGGTCAACGGGAAAGGAAGCTGGGCTTGCAGCATGTAGTGACAGAAGAGGGTGGGATGCCAGAAAGGACCCTCTGGAAGCACGCTGGCAGGGACACCTTCAATGCAAAGACAAACGTGAAGCAGCAGGATTGTACTATTGACATCTCTGCTGGCAAATGTCAATAGAAAGAGAGAGCAGAGATGAAACATTGGAAGAAAGAAGAGGGCAAAGTACAACCACTGAGAACCCGAGAACAACTAGATTATCATGTAGCAGCTTCTGGCTGAGTATTGTTATGCAGGAATGCAAAAACATAACTATTCATAAGAAAAAAGCTTTATAGTCTAAGGGTAATTGGATGATTGTACAGTGGGGTCTTCTGACAGGCTGGGAGGGGTATAAAGATGGAGACACAGGCATGCAAAAGTGCATAAAGATACACGTTCAAATGAATATTCACAGGAACAGAAGATGCAGCTTATCTCAGCTGTAGCAAGAGTAGTTACAGCAAACAGCAGTAGCATTTCAGATCAGGGTTTACTACTTTTTGTAAAGATCATTAGAGAACAGCAGGAAAAATGGAAGTGGAATTAAAAACCTTGGGCATAAATTTTGCAAAGTTCCATATTAAGCCGAAGCTATTTCAGGAAAACTGAGCCTTGAAGGCAAACAGAAGAGATAAGACACTGGGGCAAGCAGTGTCTGTGGCACAGTACAAACCACCATCATCTACACTTTCACCTTCCATTCAAAGCTTTGAGTTTATTTACATTTATAAGAGAAACAACTACCAGGAAAACATAATTTCATATAAAAACAATATGCTAAACAGAGGCTTCAAAACTGTGTACTGAAGTTAGATGTCAGAAATAAACTCGCCCTTATTACAGTAGTTCAGCTTTTGCGTATAACAAGCTTGTGCTGCATGACATCACAAAGTTGTAGCGAGGCCAAGAACAGCGCACAGCCCTGCTGGGTCTCAGGCCAGCACCTCGAACTCAAGAGCCGCCCTTTCTCCCCCCGCGCTGACTCAGGGCCGATCACCCCGCGCCCGCTATCGGCGCCACCCCACGCGTGGCCCGCGCTCCTGCTGCCGCCGCCGGCGGCCCCAGCGGAGCCCAGAGGCAGCAGAGGGCTGCGGGACACCGCGCTGCCGACCCTCCGCGCCCGGCATCCCCTACACGGCGGCCAGAAGCTTAAGCCTGGCTCGGCACCGCGCAGCCATCCCGTTACGCCGAGGGCCGCCATGGCCCCGGCCCGCGGCCTCCCCGCGAGAAGGCGGCAGCCGCAGCGAGCGGGAAGCGGAGGCCTGGACCCGGACACAGCACCCGGCCCCGCCACCGCCCAGGCTCCATTTCCTGCCCCCGGCCCCCTTGTCACCTGACGCTTCTAATGGCGCCGGGCGGCCGCGCGCCCGCAGAGCTGCCACTCCCACCACGTGACACGTCCGCCGCGCCCCCTCCCCAGCGGCTGCGGTTACCGCAGTCCCCGGGCCCGCCCCTAGCCCCGCCTCTCCCCTCCCGGCCCCGCTCCCTGGACCGCCTCTTTCTTCACCCCGGGCCTTGGGGTCACCCCCTGCCCCGCAACTCCCCCGCCACGGAGCTTCCGCCGCCCACCCCTGCCGTCCACCACCCCTTACCTCTGCCGTGTCACCTGCTGGCACTCCGCCCTCAGCTCTGCCACACACCCTGCTGGCCCTCCCCCCTGAGCTCTGCCCTGTGTCCTGCTGGCACTCACCCGTGAGCTCTGACA
>JANHGN010009500.1:0-26593 GCA_024605025.1 Megaceryle maxima
GAAATTATTCTTATACTGTTTCACATTTAATGTGATTTTCTGAAGCAATACCCTGTGGTATTGGCCTGTTATACCTTAATGGAAAAACTAAAAAGACCTAACTGCAGAAATCTTTTATCTAAGAAAGGTACATGGTAGGTGGATACCATAAAAGCAGTCAGGTGCTGTGTGGGAGTTAAAATACAGCCAGACCTGAATACTGAGCTGTAGCATTGCTGAGTTAAAACCAAAACCAAACACAACAGAATTGACTCATCTCAAGGCAGACGTGGGTTATGGAAACAATCCCAACCAACAGCTTCTAAAACTGAATAGATTCTATCCAATTCCTGATAAGGGAGCACTGAAAGAAGGAAGTTATTCTGATCCTTAGCTGAAGCACTGCTATTCATATAGGAATTCGTCCTAAACAGAGTGTGTTTTCACCTTGCTGCATGCACAGAACTTCTTTTAGAAAAACGCTGTTAGCATTTCACATTGCTGTTCAGCCTCTGACATTACGTTTGTGACTCTACACTATGCAAACTTTCTATGGAAGACCAAATTATTTATTATGTCATAGACTGTCTTATCATTCACAGAAATGTTGCACAGGAAGGGGCCAATTCAGATTCAACCATCTTTCTGTATTTCCAAGTGCTTGACTTTACTGTATTATCATATTTTGATGTGATTGTGCCTGTGTGTGGAAGCAGGAGTGGTGCTGCACCAGGAGGGACAGGACACAGTCCAGGAAAGCAGGAGACAGAGCTGGAGACCTGCATTGTATGTCACTACAGGGATAGAGACTGAAGGCCCTGGGCTGAGCTGATAAGGGGCTCCTGGTCCATAGGCAGGCACGGGTAGAGGGTGTAGGTGAGGCCAGTGATGCCACTAAAGCACCTAGGGACCTGATAGCAATTTTCTTGGGGTTTGTTTTTGTTTGTTTGTTTTGTTTTGGTTTGTTTTTTTTTTTTTATTTAATAAGAAAGCAAATAATGCCTGAATTCTGCTACATAGTCTTCCATAAGATTCTCCCTCCTACTCCTCTCTTCTCAGCTAAACAGGCCCACTTCTCTTCCCAGGAACAGGTGCTCACATAGAGGCACCTTGCTCCTAGTATGTCTGAGGGTGACTTGACCAGATATTCCATCCCAATCTACCTTCAGCCACCTGCATTCTTTCCATCTAGTCCCCTTGCCTAGCCAGTTCCTTCTTCTCTGCTCCTGGTTCTCTTTGTCCCTGGGCTCTTCTGTCTTTACTCCTCACCCTCACTGGGTTCCAGCAGGTATCCTTTCTCAGGCTGCATCCAAGAAAACAAAAGGTCTAAATTAACTTTTACTATACAATATACAGCTTTTTCCAACTCAAACATAATACAAAAGTACTACACTAAGGAGGTGATTATTATAATTGAGAGAAAACAATGACCAAGGTTGATGTAATATCTGGTGAATTATTTGTTAGATGTGTCACAGAAATGAAGCCTTTAACACTTTCTACAACAAAAAGAGTCAAAAGTGGTTAAAAACTTTGTAGTGTTGTTAATGCATTTTCACAGAGTGGGATTCTGGAGAAAATTACATTGTTTATGGTATTTCCTTCTGACCTTCTGCAAATTTGAACCTGTCTTGTTAGAATGATATCTTTATTATTTACTGTTAGATAGGTTCCAGCCAAATCTTCATTTTTTAATCTGCAACTGTGAGCCACTCAACTAAAGTGGCAAGTTCAATTTCTCTCCATATTTTCAATTCTTACTTGTTCCTCTCAAAATTTATAGCACAAAATTAATCCCACCCTGGAAATTGACATCTTTTTTTTTTTCAGATATTTTAAAAACATAATTGATTTTTCTGTTTAGAAAGTGGATGTTATCTAAAAACTATCAGGACAAACTCCTGTGCAGGATGCTAGCTCAGTCTCTAGTTCTTTTTCAGTGTTCTCACAGCATATGCTGGCTTGTGTTTAAAGAGATAGATTGGAATTTTGTCTGAATATAAAAACTTTATCTGAGTAAGACTGTAGTCTTACAATTAGAAACATCTGCTGTGATGTAAAGCTAACACAATTATTGAAGCAGTCTTTGATGACCAAAACTCTCAAGCTTGAAATAAAATTAGTCTTAAACAAATATGTTTTGCTGTCCAGGGTACAGCTGAGCAATCAAATTTCAAATGATTGGTCTCAAGTATTAGTCAGCTTGAAAAATCAGGACTATTTAAAGGCTAACAGTTTTAAACTAAAACATTATAAGTTTACAGTATTGATCATTACAGATGACCTGGGTAGTTACAAAAGATTTTTGATATCTGAAGCTGTATTAAATATCATCCAAGTCTTTTGAAGTTCCTGGATATGGATGTTTCAAGTTCCAATACTATAGAGATTATTACTGTAAAAATTAAGGACAATTGCTTTCAGAATGAACAGAAATAATCAGATTAGTCTGCTCAGTCCTACCTCATGAAAAATATGCACTGTATTGCTGTAACAAAATAATTTTCAAAATGTTTTTAAACATTTTCATAACATTACCAATATATGATGAAAAGAAGAAATATATTTTAATACTAAATTTTTGTCATTATGATGGTGTTAACAATCCTTTATTGGATTGCTCCTTATTACAACACCTTTGGGGTCATCTAGTAAGCAAGGAGGAAAAAAGTTCAAAAATACTCAAAGGGACAAGTATTAAGAGTAGACACCCTCCCAAGGAGAACACATGTACAAGTGTTGGTTTGTATTGCTCTGGTGAGATCTAAGATCTCTTCCCTTACTCATCCCTCACCCTGAGGAGGGGGAAGTGCAGCTTTCTTCATGGTGTGCAACCAGTAGCTATTGTGGAAAGATGAAGAAAATAGATATGATATGTTTGTCATGAGATATGCCATTAAAGCTGGGCAGTGTATAAGGTGTATTGTCAATGAGATTTTTGGTGAAACAGGAAACAATCTGTACTGTGAGAGATGTCTATGGGGTTCATATGATAAGAATAATTTTATCTTTTGAAAAGTTTAGTATTAATGCCACTGAAGACAGCATAGGAATTTAGGATTGGAGCTTGAGAGTGAAAGATCTTACATGTGTGGATAAAGCCAGTGATTCCTGCAGATGGACTAACATTTGAAGCTATTTTCATCTCTCTAAAATCTTTCTGTAGTCAGTGTTCAGAGAGGTGTCTCCAGACACTTGTCAGAAGATTTCTAATAGCTTTCTTCCTGGTTTATGTCTGAAAATGATGATTTGGAGTCTGTTTTATTTTTTTCTTTATTATTTATTTATTTATTTTATCATACAGGTCCTGAATGAAGTTCCATCTATTCTCTCAGAATTAACATCTCACTAAGTAGCCAGCCAGGGTACATGTGGTGCCCATGGTGTTTTATACGTTTGCAGCGTTTAAATGTTTGTTCCCTCAGTCTCTTCCCTGAAGATATTTCCCACCACAGTCAGGACTACCTCACTCAAACTGGGATGGATGGTGATCCTAGTTAATGACAATGTACAATTTTATTAATTTCTTATTACTATAAGTGTATTATCCATATGATTCTCTGGGCTTAGCTGGGACTAATGCTTGTCATTGCTGGTTTTCTGTTGTGATTGCAGCCTGACTATATGAGCACTATTCCTCTATTCCATTATCAGACCAAGTCATGGTTTATGCTGCACTGTGGGAACAGATCTAGGGTGCTTATATACTGCAGCTCATAACAGGAGGTATTCACTGTCATGATACTTTTCAGACTGCAAGAACTGGATGTGCTAGATGGGCCCTTAACTTGTCTGTGCCTAAAAGTTCAGCCTCTGCATTGCACAGGAGTTTGCAGTCACAGGGATGGGAGCCGGAGCTGTCAGAGTGCAGGTCAAGTGATTAAAAATCTGAATGGTCCAGAGGTCAGGGCTCAGCCTGACTAGCCTAGGCACAAGCCTATCTTAACTGGTATACAGAGTTATCTCCACTGTCACATTTATTTTTATATTTGGGCAAATTCTGCCAAGCATTCTAAACCAGCATTTTATACTTGCCTCTGGGAAGATGTTGAAAGCTTTCAGCTCCCATTAAACTCATGCTTTTCTTAGGTGTAGGTAAACCTTCAATGCACTTTTCACTTCCCCAGGCTTAGGACAACAGGGAATAAATTTTCTCTGGTCTGCAAAAGAATTGTGGGGTTTTTTATACTGTGTCTAGGGCTGGGACCTAGGCATGCTGCACAGCTTGCAGGTGAGGGTCGGTTTACCATACTTCCTGCTGTGCACCTTAGTTTCCTTGAGGAAGGAATCCAGATGCAATGGCCAGACCCAGGCATCACACCTGGGGCAATAGTGATTGAGATTGCAAAGGACGTGATGGTGCATGCCTGCCTTACACTCCTAGGCACCATTCTAGCAGGTTACAACTGACTGGCACATTCACTGTACTTTCCAGCCCCGCCTTTGTCCCTACCTGTGACCAACATGCTGTTCTTGAGACCTGGAGCTACAGATAAGTTCACTGTTTAACATTATTTAATGCAGCTTTCTGCAACAAATATTAGAAATCTTATCCACTCTTCACATCTGGTATGTCCAGTGACACCCCCAGTAACCATCATCTTGGCGGAACAAGCCCCAAGTCTGCAGAATTTGTGTAGCTGTGTTCTGGTATAGCCTAGTGTAAATTTTGCTTGCACATCAGTGGATGTGTTTGGACATGGAAGTATTAAATCTGTGAGAGACAATCTTTGAGAAAGCTGTTTGTGTCTTTTGCACTAATCATCATTACCACCCACATCATTAAAAATATTCCAGAAAACTCTGTGTTAGATTACACTGTATGTGGTTAAGATATAAATTCCTTAGCTAATGGTTATAAATAAGGAATAATCTGTGTACAAAAGGATTGTGCTGCTAGTCATGATTTAATAATCTATTTTATCATTGTGAGATATTAGTGAGATATTGAACAAAACAAAATGTTTTTTCTTTAGCTGCAGTCTCTTGTTATTCCAGAAAGTAATTAAACATAGAAGAGAGAACTTCATAATATGAAGTGCTCTTGAAATAGACTTTTTGCACATGTGAAAAGCAAAGTGTAACACCAGACTGGATTATTTTGATGAAAAGCCTCACAAGTTGCCAACTCAATGATAAATGTTGTGTGATATTAAACTGATAAGTTGTCTTTTTTCCTACCCTCCCCCCCTTCATTTGGACTATTATCCTGCTTATCAGGCATTTGGAATTAAATGACAAAAGGAGAAAACCTACAAAAGAGAGAAAAAAAAGTACAGTTCCATTGAAAAATTCCATCTGCTTCTAAAAGTCTAAAAAACCCATCTAATAGCATGAGTCTAAATAGTGTTAGAAGTTATGTCAACCAGATTTGAAAATATACTGGTAGGTATGAAGATCCCATTTAAACAAAAACATCTTTCCATACAAAACAGAGGCAAAGTATTTAATTAATTTGCCTAACCTGATAAGCCCTAGGGAAGCATGGGCTACACATCTCTGAGGAGCAACTCCCATTGGAAACTCTTTTTCCACATGCTGGGGACACTGTTGCAACTCCCTGTGGGGAGATGCACCTTTCCTGTATACCCCACTGGGGGAGGAGAGCTACCCCTTCAAAGGGGAGCTGGTTAATTACAAATCCTATATCCTTCTGCCTAGGGCTAAGAGAGTTATTCCCTCATTAAAAGGATTTCCTTGTGCTGAGTTTCTATTTCTCTGGCTCAGTAGCAATGCTTCTTGATGGTGCTCTCTGCTTCCCCTGTTTGTTCTTTATTCTGCAATAGAGTAAAAAATGGAAACCTAGCCAAAACTGATAGTTGTTTTTGACTAGAAAGACTTTAAAACCCGATGGCTGCACATTCTACACTTGTCTCTTTTGCAAGAAACAAAGCAGTTTGTGTGCTACAGATTTATATTTTGTTATCTTTTGTGTCTATCAATGGCATCAAGATAGTATTTTTGAGTCATGTGAGACATAAGGAACCTAATGCTCAGCTTGAAATCTTTTCTAGAGGTGATGTTAGGGGATAATTTTTATTATTATTATTTTTGTAGTACAGTTACTCCTTTCTTCTGACAAAGTACCCTGCTTTTCTGCTTGTCCATCTGATCTGAATGATGATCTTTCTTACAGATTTCTGTTGAAGTCATTATTAAAATAGAAAGTGTTCTTGCTTAGGTTTTATTTTATAGATTCCTACATGTGCCTTTTAATTTTTGACCCATTAAAATTTCCTGGAGTACACTGCCTCCTGCAAGTAGATAACACTAGTCCAAATGCACAGTGCTTTCAGAAGAAATGCTTTAAAACTATGCAACATCCTTGCATATTATCATTCAGTTATCTTCCCTTTTGATGTGCATAGTAAGTTAGAAGATGCTGAGTAAATAATTTAATCTCTTTGAAGTGCTCAACTTATTTCCATTCTGCAGCTGGAAATCACCAGAGCATAACAAACAAACACATTAATTTTAGTGTAACACTATTTAAAATATATTTTTTTTTTTGTGAGCAAAACTTGTGTTATCCTGCATATTTTTGGTGCAGTTGAGATAATGGGGCTCTCTCAGTGCTACCAGTAATGTGATGGTTAGATATACAGTGTGATGTTCAGAGAATACACCCACCCCCACATTCCCACTCCCATATTTATTATTTAAAATAATGGCATCTCAAGCAAAGAAAACAAAATTCAGTAGCACATTTCTAAAGTAAGTAAAGGCCTTTAGTTCTGCAATAGCAACATTATTAATCCTGGAAGTATGTTTTTACATGAACTTCCTAGTTTTGAGTTGTAATGGGTGATGTTTCTTTCCATTTGCAGTTCTATAAGACCATTGTTGTAGAAGTGTCTGCATGTTTGTTACAGCTTGAGATTTTTACCTGGAAGTAACCAAGTGTCAGCCTGATCTGGTGGCCTTTGTTGTTTGTGCAAGGATTTTCATTGCCTTCAGTGGGAGCTGGATCATACTCCTAATTCCATGGTCATTTTCCCTGGGAAGCTCACTTAAGAGCTCTTCAATTACCTTTCTGGAACCTTTCAAACTGTTAAAGCTAGGAGTTTGCCAGATGTTTGAAACTGAACAAAATTCCTGGCATCATACACCTTGTAGCATCATTAATCATTGGTGCAAAAAAACCCCCAAACAACCCAATCCAAAACAGACACACAATGCCAAATCCTTGTTTGGCTCTGTCAGATATTTATGTAATGGGTGTGTATGACTCTTAAGTGCCAAATGATCCTTTCTTTTTATTTTTTTTCTTCCCTGTGATAGAAATTCTGAATTACATTGCAGGTTGTTGCTGTTATATGATTAATAGGTCTGCTCAGTCCTCAAGAGCACTTCGACATCTAGGATCTCTTCTTTGTGATAACTGCCATGGTATTACAGTTTGCTTCTGCAGTGGCAGGAAATGGTATTCAAATTTTGTCTTTCTGCTTAGCCCATGTAGATGTTCAGCTGGAGATAATAAGAAAATATGTTGCAATTATGCTAGCTGAGAGTCTATTATCCCTTCAAATCTATGGTCTGCACAGAAGGGAAAGCTGAAAGGACTATTTCAGTCATTTAGGGTATATGTTTCTCTGGCACACTCATCATCTGACCAAAGCCATTATTTGGAAGTCAGTTGCACTCAATCATTTTGCCTGTTAATGAGGAGTTACTGAATCCTCCAAACATTAATCCCATTTAGGAAAACACAAAGGCAATCTGTACCTTGTATCAAGCAATTATGATTGCATTGAGTTTGAGGAATTCAGTTATTTGTTGGAGGTTGTTTTTCCCACAACAGACCCTCTAAATAGAATTACCAAGCCTTTCAAATGTTAATTTGTTAAGAAAAATATAATGGCTAATAAAGACAATTAGGTTTGTATTGTAAATACTGGACTGCTGGACTAAAGCTGCCATGGCTTCTGAAGAAAGCATAGCAGGACTCTATGGAACTACCAAGGCTAGAAACTATCTTCCTGAACAAAATAAAGAACATCAGTCACAAAAGTAAATTTCACGTAAGATAAGTATAAATCAGGACCAAAGAAAGTGAGGCCTGATCTGAATATTTTTTTATAAAAATAGGGGGTTAGGTGAAGAATGCTGAAGATCTGGGACTACACAAATAATATGGAACTTTTGGAAAAAAGCGTTAAGAAATTCAGAGATAAAAGCACCCTATACTTGAAAAAATTTGAGCTTGCAATTCTTTACATTGTGCTGGTTTTTTCTTGACTTTGTTCATTACTTGGTCCCAGACTTCATGAAATAGGTAGACAGCTTACATGTAACACAGAGAAGTGCAGTACAATTAAATTCAGAAAACAGTAAGATTGAGGAGTAGTCTAGAAAAAAGAAGACTGAGATGCAATGGTGGATAGTACAGGACATAGTGTGCAATACATAAAAGGTACTGTGAGGAAGATCAGTTATTCTTTTCCACTATGATAGAACAAGAGAAAAAAAAACAACACAGTTTTTATCTAAAAAGATAATTGTTATAGTTTGGTGGGGGTTTTTTTGTGTTTTTTTTTTTTTTTTCCTTTTTCTTTCTTTTTTGGTATGTTTGTTTGTTTGTTTTTTGTTTTTTGTTGGTTTTGTTCCTTGTTTCAAAAGCACTGAAGAGTGAACCAGGTAACCAAAGATTATTGGGAAATGTCCTTCACTGGGTGTTTTTATAAACTGGTCGGAGGTATATTTACAAGGATTACCTTGGTATTTCTTACTTGTCTATGTTCAGAAAGAAATTATATGGTCCCTTGAAGGATATTCTAGGTATGTTTGCACATATCTTGGGCAAATTTCTTTGAAATTATTTTTTCTTATCTCTTTTTGCTACAACAAAATATTAGATTGAATTTTCATTTTCTACTGAAGTAATCCTTTCTAGTTACTCTGTCTGTAGCAAGCAGTTTATTCCCCAAGACAAATGCTCTTGAAGAACCTAAGCAAAACAGAGAAAGCCTTGAAACCATTTAGGAACAAATTCAGATGTATGTCTAGATCTAATTTTAGGAACTCAGTGTCTCAGGTGGTATGGAAAACCACAAGTGAATTTTTTTTTTCCATAAGCACCTGTACAGATATTTATAACACATGAAAATGTCAGTGCACTTATTCATTCTTCAGTAGCTAGCTGAATTATTGCAATGTCTTTTTCCTACAGCTGTCCATACAGGACATTCAGAAACTTTATCTGGTGAAGCACACTCTTCTGTGTTTGGTCAGAAATATCAAATAATGTTCTCTTTCTTACCTCCACCTTTCCCCTGCTGTGCCTTCTGTTATTATCTACCACACAGTCTGATATTATGGCTTTACTCTGTTAAGCATACATGTTGAGATACTCAAATAGTTAAAATGTTTTGATTTTTCATGCACTTCTGGTGCAAGCATGGTGCTGAAATTTTTCAGCCATCAGATTTAAGCAGCCAGAGTTGACAATGAAAATGACAATGAAACAATGCTTATTTGCACTAAAAAGAGAAAAAAAAAAAAGAAAAAGAAAAGGAAAAAGAAAAAGAAAAGCTCACAGTATTTAGTTCTGAGTTCAGGGGTGTCAAAATATGTTTTGGGAAGGAGAAGCTGACAGATTTTCTGCCTCATCACAGTTTAGGGTCAGGGCAGTCCCTTAGACCTATAACAGACGTCTCTGTT
Organism: Megaceryle maxima; assembly: GCA_024605025.1. Classification (NCBI taxonomy): domain Eukaryota; kingdom Metazoa; phylum Chordata; class Aves; order Coraciiformes; family Cerylidae; genus Megaceryle; species Megaceryle maxima. The sequence continues at coordinate 9,640 of JANHGN010009500.1, forward strand.
AACCCCCCTCCCTCCCCAAAGGGGACGGGAAAGAGAATAAGGGAGAGAGATGTAGCGATTAGAAAAGGAAACTAGAACAGCTTTAATGATGATAATAATAATAAAAAAACCAGAATATGTTCAAATATATACAAAACCAGTATTGAACCCAACGCTGCCCCCCTGATGGTCACTGTCACCATTGGTGCTGTGGAGCAGGCACCAGGGGGTCACAGACTGGGCCCAGCAGCAGATGGGAGCTGTGTTCAGGAGCTGGATTCTGGTACCGGATTCAGGAACACACTGATTGGGATCAAAGGCAGAATGGACAGAGTCCTCCTTGGATGCTCAGAGGAAGGAACCAAAAGAGGACCTGAGCCAAGCTGAGCAAAGCTGGCAAAGTGGTCCAAGAGGGGAGAAGAGCCCGGGAGCCCCCAGAGAGAGATTGAGTGAGCAAGCAAGCAAGCTAGCAAGCAAACAAAACTAGCAAGCAAGCAAGCAAACCCAAAAACTAGCAAGCTAACAAAAACCTTATAGACCCTCCAGATCCCTCTGCTTTATACTGAATACGATGTATATGGGATGGAATACCTCTTTGGTCACTTTGGGGTCACCTGCCCTGTCTGCTTCTCCCTACAGGTGCGGTCTTTCACTTTCCTGCACCCCCCAGTGTGATACACAAGATACAGCAGTGGCCTTGGGCTGCACACCAACCCTTGGTAGTAACTCTAAACAGAGGGTGTTATCACTGCCAGCAGCAGACACTGTGAAAACAGGCTGCTAACTTCAGAAAGTGCAGTTAGAGGAACTGAGCTGAAAAGTGGAATCACTGAACAGAATTAGTTCTGTTCTCTCTCAAACCAGGACACTCTAATAAAAAAAGGCATTTAATAAAAAGAGCCAAAATAAGCCATTGTAGATTTTTATTTATTCCCTTTTAGTATTTTTCATTCAGAAGGCAAACATGGTTTATAAAATTGTGGGGTAGAGGTAAAATATAATACCATGTTTATAAATCATGCAGTCCTTGATGGCTGCAAGTTTATGCTCATATTCACAACTTGTCTAGTCACAGCTATGTTGCTAGAGAAACTGTTTACTTATCCTCAGAGTGTGCAAAACCGGACAGAAGATTTCCAATTCTCAGTGCTTCTGTTTCATCCAGAAATACTGTGAGAAAAGCTCTCTGCTGTTTCAACACTTCCTCTTTCAATTTCACTTGGAACTGAGGAGTACAGGGAAATGAGCAAATGAAAAGCTAGCAAGTAAAGGGCTCTGTTATAGCTGGAGAGAGCAAGACAGAGGGAGCAAGAGGCACTTGAGAGGAAAATGGTGCAGCCTATGATATGGATTGGATGTGTGCAACATGCCTCAGCCTCTCTTGTGGCTGTAGAAGAACATTGTCTCATTGTCTGTCCTTCAGACAGATAAGTCAAGTTAAGGTGAACTCCATCCCTTCTGGACGTACTTACTCCCTGTAGCACCTTTAAGTGAGGCCCTCAGGATGCAGAGATCAGGAAAGAATCATTGAAAACTGTAAAAGCATGAAGGCTGCCCTGTAATCTTGTGTATCTTCACTATTGGTTTGTGTTAGTAGAAGAAACACCAGGCACACTAGACTCCTCAGGCAAAAACTGTAAGCATATGTTTTGAAAATTCAAGCCTTATGTGAAAGGTGCTCTACAAATTAACCAGATTTAAATCACCCCTCCTTTTTTTTTGGTCTCCACAGAGATCTCAGATATATTTGAGGCTCTTTAGACTTTGCCAAGGCCAGATTTATATCTAAACAAAGAATAAATACTGCCAATGTAACACATACTTATTTCAAACGTGATTGACAAAAGATCATCTGTCCCCATGTTGTGACAGACTTCAAACTGATCTTCCTGAACATGAGCACAGGAAGAGATGAAAAGGGCTACATATGTGTCATGAAAGCACTTTAACGACAAATAAGCAAATTGAGAAAAAAAAAAAAGAAGTTGGATGAAGGTGTCCTTGTGCTTAGTAGGAAGCTGAGCAGGGGGTGCTGAGATGTGCCTGAGGTGAGTCCAGTCAGTGTCATTGAAGAGGCCTCAGATTGTTCTCTGGCTCTGAGGCTGAGTAGCATGGCCCAGCTTGTGCCCGTGTCTCAGTGCCTTCCCTGTGAACCATGTAGAGCAACTGCATCCAAACTCCCAGCAGGAAACATCCCATGACACATGGGTTCTCAGGGCTTGGAGCTGTGCTGGCACCTTGTCAGCAAGGGCTAGCATGGCTTGAAGTTGTGGCCAGGACTGTGCAAAGGGTTGTATGGTTTATGTGATTCTGGACAAGGCATTACAATCATAGAATCACAGAATGGTTTGGGTTGGAAGGGACCATTAAAAGTTGGTTTCTGCTCCACTCCACCTGCAATGGCCTGGCACATTTTTACCTAGATCAGGTTCCTCAGAGCCCCATTCAACCTCACCTTGAATGTTTCCAGGGATGGGGCATCTACAAGCCTCAACTTTGTGCTCTGGACCTTTATTATTTACTAATAAAGGCATAGCTGGTAAGAGGTGCATCAAACCCAAATACTGGAGTAGTTTCTCATGGAAATGCAAAGCATCTGATGAACATTTTTGTTCAAGTTAACAGAATTACATCTATCCAACAGTACTAAAAAGTCACTCCTATTTCTGCTGGCCATGAGAGACAACATCACACTGGGCTGGGAATTAATACCTGTTCTTTCACTAGAGTAATGCAAGGAGAAAGTTTGAAAATACTGAGCTTGCACAACTGTTCAAACAATATACTTTTGTTTGCAAGATTTTTAAAAACACGAATGCAAAACCTTTTGTATAGACCACAGTAATTGAAGATACACTTTTTAGATTTTATTTATGTTTATTCTTTTTCAGGGCTGGCTGCTCAACTTTAATTTCAATATCAAATAAGTCTGTATGGAACTAGATAAGAAATAATAAAAAATGTCGGAGAAGATGCATGCTATAAAGACAAGCTGGACAGCACAGCTGAGAGATTAGAACACAAAATGGTTATATCTGAATGAAGGGGTTGAGGCAGTGATTGGATGGTCTGAATTTTAAGAAACTAGAGCATGTACAAAATGAGACAAAGGTTTTCAAAGTCTGCATGACCTCAGATGTTAGTGCAGAAGCTTTTTTTGTTGTGTCACTGGAGTCACGGGAGCTGTGGTCTCAGATGATGGAATTGATAATTATATTTGTGCCAGGAAGCTATACTTTTTAATGGCTTTACAGTTCCTGTCATACTAATTTTTATTAAAGCTATTAATGCTTATTATGGAAGTGATTGAGAACAACCAGTTGCAGGGCCAGGCTGTGGTAGTCACCCTGCCAAGAGAGAGTTTGTAGGTTGAAGAAAGTTACCTGAGAAAGAAATAACACCAAGAGCCATCATCCTTGTATGATGGTGAGAAGCAGCAGGTGTCTGTGTTCCCTAATGAGCATGGAATACCCAGGAAGTGAGAAATGATGAGGACAATAAGTTGTAAACCCTTTCTTCTTGCATGATTGCCCCTCAGTTCTGGCTGGAAGGAGAAGGACTTTCCAGTTGTTATCCACACCCTGAGCTTCTCTTTCAGACATGAGAGTCTCACATTACTGCTTTTGAGGAAACAAGCTGGCCTTGTTTTTTTCTTTCGGTACTATAGAGAAGGAGGGGTGAGTACAGGTGATATGAATATGCAGCACAGTAATGGCTAAAGTACATGATGAAATGTGGAAATCTTGGGATTCAGTATTTTTTTTTCCACTGAGGAGTTTTAACCTGCACATCTTATACACCACAGAAAGTGAACTAAAACCTTAGTGTAGGTGAAGGATAATCTCTGTGCCACTGCTGAAATTGAGCTTTATGCTAAAAGGAGGCAAGTCACAGGAGTCCTTCTATAGCTGGAGGCATTTATAAGAACACTGTGGCTTTCATGACATATTGTGAGGAACTCCACCAGCTGCATGGACAGGGCATGTGTTAAACCCAGGGTGATCCAATCCCACAGCTGTTTTTCTGCTCAGATGATCATCTGGATCCTGAGGCTGGGTGCAAATGCAGAGTCAAGTGACTGTTTCTTTTAAAAGTGGGGTGCTTCGGAGCATGTCTAACAGCAAACCTTCTAGGCAGATGGGAAACTTTAAAATGAAATAAAATAAAATTAAAAAAGAAGTAAATTCTTGACTAGATTACATCAAATTGATTTTAATTGTTTCAACACTCAAATGTTTTCCTGGATCAGGACCTCTAAGATTTTACAGGGAAGATCTCAATACTTTAGGAAAACAATCTCCTAAAAGTCAGCAATCATCAATCACTATACAAAATTTATAATTCTAATAAAGTCTTCATTTCCATTAAAGTAATGTGAAAGAAACAAAATGTTGGTCTGTGCACAGTGCTATTTTTAAGAGGATGAAATGGAGAAACAATGGCGTATGGTACACAAAGAAATGCAAATAAATTATGAGACAATTCCTGGGAATTATGGCTTATGAAGCATTTTCAAATACTGAGGTACAAATAACTACTAGAATGGATACTATAAATCATTATTTGTTATTGGTGATTCTAACAAATAGAGGAACTACTGTAGAGTTCTTATTTCTGGTCTAAGATTCAGGAAAATGTTCCTTCAGTAAATCAGAATATGATGACAGTCCCTAAAGGGGAAGTGGCCACTTCTTGTAAATCAACAGATTTTTGGCTTCCTTTTTACACTCACCTCCTTCTAGCAATCTTACAAGTGCAGAATAGAAGTGTGATTTCCTGTGATCTACTTTTTCATTTTTTTTTTTTTTTTCCTCTCTAGAATGAACTGACCACAAATGCTTAACTTTCTTGTTTTACTTTCATTGCTGATGTTGGAGAAAAAAAACCCCAAACACTAGCTTCTTCTATGGCACATATAACAGTGCTGGGAATATTTGTGGAGCAAAGTCATCATTTGGCTCCAATGCCAAAAGAATGTTTATTCATCCTTTGGGCATAATGTAATCTAAAGAGGGGTGAGATTTCAAAAGGTAAGACTTCTCCCTCGCTGAAATTTCTGCTTCTAATTAACTGAAACTCAATGTGAAAGTTCCTTTCATTTCCTTTCCTCCCCTTTTCCTGTCAGTCTGGGAGCATTAAATGCTGCACCAGCACTGAATAAAAAGCTGTTTGTCATCAGTCTCTGCAGAACGCTGCCATTATGTCTAGTAACATTGGCATATTTATCACACTTGGCAAATTGTTCCTGTCACCACTGGATGCTGTTCACCTTCATTTTAATATGTTTTTTCCACTCAGCTCTAAATAAACAAAACAGCAATTTTGTGAGGTCTGCTTTTGTTATTAAGACATTAATGCCTCAATTACACATCCATAGAAATGCCTGGGAAGCTTTTTCCAAAGATACCTCTGCTTATCACAGGGATTACCATATTTCCAAGAAGGATTTTCTCCCAAATTTTTGGCAGACAATTCGGTCTAATTTACTTTACTGACCTAAAACATTGACAGAAACAGCAAGTCATTTAGGTCTGGGTTTGCTTGTGGTTATCCAGTGTAATCACCAACTGAGGAGGTAAGATTTACAAAGAATTCCCAAAAGTAATGGAAACAACATTTACTATGGGTCAAGTAAATAGCACTGTCTAAGTTGCTGCTTGAGATTCCTCTACCTTCTTCCCATCAGTATTTTATTTAGGTGGTGCTTCCAGTTGAAGCACATCAATTCATTTTGGACCACAGAGCTGATGCTACACTGTTTAGCAAAGATACAGCTGATAAACACTCGCCTGTGATTTTGTTCCTTTAAAAGAGAGAAGGAAAAAGATCTCCCACAATTCATGGGGGAAAAAAAATGATGGGGGAAAAAAGTAATGGGATGCAGGTACTGAAGTGTTTCTGTGTAGCAGAGGTTTATTCACTGGCTCAATTGAGTGCTGCTGAAAGGGGTGTAGACTATGAGTCCCACCAGTATGGCTAAGCTGGTGCACCTCAGATTTGTTCTTGCTTTTGGCTTCATATTCTTATTGTCCAGCATCTAACTCTGAATGGTGCTTCCAAGTCCTGATTGCTTGCAAAAAGCATCCTATGGTAGTAGTAGATAGTCACACAGCTTGCACACAAAAATGAAGCAAGTATATTGTGAAGACTGGGGAAAAAAGCTATTTTAACAATGGTTTTAAGACATCTGCTTAAAATATGAACTAGATCTTCTCTGAAGCTCAAGAAAATTTGATTGATCTCTCTTCTTTCATAGCTATCCTGTCACTTACTAGATATCCTTCTCTGCCCTTACATTTTCTAGTGTTGATCAGAAGCAGAAGTAAAATACTGATGTGCAGAAAATAAATGTTACTCTGAATTTTTTTTTTTCTCATCTGAATACAAATAAGGAAGTACCAGAAATTTCATTTGAAAGACAACTATTGCAATACTTCTAACACAATTTTGCAGACCAAGGAGATTAAAATACAGAAGTTACAGATGAAGAACTATTGTTTGGGTGCTTATTCCAGCATAGGGCTTATGAAAAGATCTAGTCTTAGACAATGTATTTTAAGTTGAATGTTTTGGAAGTTCAGCTTAATGCCCCCAAGATTTCCCAAACTGTGAATTCAAATAATTGCTTGCTTCTGGAAGTTGGTATCTGTCCCTCAAATATCTTTGAGTGGCTATCTGTCATCTTTATAGTATATGAATATTTGGAGTAATTATTAGTCATATTAGTGTGATAACTGTGAAAACTGATAAACTGTGAATTTTATGATGCATAGGTACGAAACAAAAGATAGTAACCAAGTTTGCGAGTTTAAAACATTTTAACATATTGCAGCTAACATTTCTGTTAACAATACATGCAGATATTTATATTCAAGTGCTACTGAGCAACAGATACACATGCTCTCTCTGGATCTTTGCAAAAAAAGCTGCTAAGACAAATTTCTTTTATGCTATCAGGGGTAAAATATCACAATGTGCCTAGCATACTGTGTAGCAAAACCAGCAAAAATTTATTACTGCCCACATGGCAGATATTACTTCATTATATAAGAAATTTATGTAGGTTAAAGTAAAATATGTACCCAGCACTGTGAAGATGATGTAACTAATTATAGCAGTGTTTACAGTGGCATCTTTTTGTTGTTTCTTAGCTCAAGTTAGTAATACTGTCTTATTTTTTATTCCAAAATGCAAAAAAATATTTTTTCTTATTTTGAATAATTCTGAGCAATAATAAAATATCAATTGCTGAGTAACTTATAAAGTGCCTCTAGAACACCAGTGGCTAATTCCATGTCAGACTTCATAAGGTCCTAGAGCTATAGCTTGAAGACACTGCAGGCTGATGAGATTTCAGCATGTTGGGGTAAGACTGTGATAGACCATAAGCTCCTCCTAGGCATCAACAACTTTAGAGAGGTTAGTCTTCATATATGCTGGTGTAAATGATTCTTGAATTAAGTCTTTAATGGCAAAGACCCAGTTAGCTAGGGTTAGCTAGAGAGGGAATAATGGCACAACATATAGCTCACTGTAATGAGTGTCTCTGGACAGATTTTTGTCTTCATACTTTAAAAAGTTGTTCCTGGTATCCTTTCAGTCCATGACTGCCATATATTATTATTATCTTATTATCATAGCAACAGTGTGACAAATGCTTCACTGACATGAGAAAAAACACAGAGGCTTGTGAAGAAGTCCCCACAGTATGAGACAAAACAGAGAACAAATTAAAGACTCCTCCAAAAAGAAGGAAATGCAGCAAGAAAACTCTTCTTTTCTGCATTCTTAAAGTAAGAGGGAGGGAAAAGAGGATGGAAAAGAAATCTTGGCCTAGCTATAAGAGGAAAAGGAAGGATAATTAAGGATAAGATAAAATAAGAGACAGGAAGACATCACAGTATGTCTTGATAGCTTTTTGATTGGGAAGATATAGTCTGGAAAGAAAAAAGTTGTTCATGCACATATCTGGGATTCTCTAGTATGAGCATTGAGTGCTAAATGACCCTCAGGTGCTGTCAGTGATATTACTGTCTAGTTGTGTAAAAAATTGCTTGCCGGCCTTCATCCTCACCAGATAATTAGATTTCTTCTAGTGCACATGATGCCAGTTCTTAATGAGTTGCTGTGATTATTGTCGGTACAGACCCCAACAAGATAGTGTTAGCCCCTTGTGGGGTGGAAAAATCACAGCTGCATGCCTATCAGGGCCTGATAGGGATCTGGCTTTGAGGAAAGTCGGACTGGTCCAGGTTTGTTGTGTTACATCCTTCCTGGTGTTAGATGCAGGATGAGCTCTGAAGCTTATGGAATTAGCTAATACTTTGTTCCTTCTGGAGAGGATTTAAAGGCAAAGTTATCTGTATGAAGCACCTGGATGCTGGGTGAATGAACATTTTCAGTGATGACCGTGTAAAGAGCTGTACCAGTAGAGAAGCTGAGTTGCCAAAAATTTATGTTGTTGGTACTAAACAATTGGTGAAGAAAAGCTTTTTTTTAGCTTTTCTACTTTATGTAGGCTCCTTTGCCACCATTACAAAATACCTGGAGCCTGGCTTGAAGGATATAGTTAATAGCACCCAAACAGAGATGGATACACTCGGTATTTGTGAGGTTTCTATTTCCTCACTGTCTTCTAATCAAACACCTGCATAGGCAAGAAGAGGGAGAGAGATCACATTTCATTAGCTTTGGCTTTGACAGACTTGGAGCTGAAGCTAGAGCTAAACTGGTACATGTTGCCAGTTAAATAGCTGGAAGCAAGGTACAGTGTTTCTGTCTTTCACCTCGTCTGGGAGGTAAAATGATGAGGAACAGATTTAGACACAATCAGCTCCTTATCCCATTCTTCCTTGAGTACTGTCAGCTACTCCATGAAAGGTGTGCTTTTGATGATAGCCAGCACTGACTGGCAAGTAAGAAGCATTGTATTGATATTGGCACTATACAGTGTTATACTTTCCATATAAAAAAGGAAAGCAGATGTTTTCAGCTTGGTGACTGTAATTCCTTAATGCTATGGGAGAAATAAAACACTTGACTGTTAGAAAGTTTTTATTCTCAGGTCTGAGCACCTTATAGATTTCTTCAGGTGATTAATTTCTTATTTAAAAAATGTAACACTCAGAGCCTGAATCTAGCTGTATTGTCATTGTCTATGAAATACAGGGCAAATTTGTACCCTAGATTTTAAAAATTAGAATTTAAGAAAATATTTTTATAAACAACAAAGACAGCATTTTTTTTCTTGGTTCTTTCACTTCATTAATTAAAGTAATAGCTATTACACATTGTACTTTCAAGTCATTAAGCCATTTAGCTTTTTGTGTATGTCTCAGATGCAAAATGTGATTTTTATTTATCTTTTTATTATTTCAGGATCCAAGAGATGGGTGATGTTATTTGAATTTACTGCTAATTATATAAAAGAGTTATTAGTACTTGCTGCATTATCCCAGAAAGGTTACAGGAGACTTTCTTGCTATCAATCCAGTTTAGTAAACAAACCTACTTTCATCTTGGGGTAGAGTGTGCGTGTAGGTGTAGGGATGTGTAAGCAGAGAGAAAGAAAACATCCTGAAGTGTCATTGCAGTGTACCTTGTAGCAGTAGAAAGCAATTGTTGCAAGAAACTTTTGCAAAAGCTTTTAATAGACACCTGGCTGGGTAAGAAAGAAAACAAGGTTTAGAATGTCATATATGGTGATCAATAATATGCAATTTTAGTCTTTTTTGGATGAAACATCCATCATGATTTTTTATGATGCTTTAGTACTTTCACAAGATTAGAGGAGTTAGCTCTGGAGACCTGGGCAAATTCCAGTTGGCACAGCACGTACCACCACAGTACTATTTCTTTTTCATACTCTGTTCTGCACTTTTTTCTATGAAATGCTGTTCCAGAGATTTCATGTCTAAGTGATATTATCCCTCTGATACAGAGTTTATAAATCAATGTGTAAAACGTGGCAAGTACCTTGATCATCTGCATATTAAAGGGAATCTATAAATAACCACCTTCATTATTAATAACATTTTAGTTTCATAGACAACACTGTCACTTTGCTAAATGAATTACTTTTATAGCCTATTATTTTGCAATGCCATATTTAAGAATGTATATCATCCAAGTCTGCTGGGTGAGCTTTCTCCATGGACAGCAAAGTTACTTGGGGCACAATAGTAATAGCAGCATTAACAGTGGCAAGATGCTGGGGAGCGAATTGCAGAGCCCTTGAGCATGGGACTGGCCTGCATTTGTTGAGATGGGTAACAATTTTTCCATTGACTTTGCAGCTTTGATCAGTTCCAGTGGCTACAGGAAAATGACCCCAGGGCCTGATTTTTATTATCCCTAGCTCCCAGGGTACTGATCTTCATTTATTTTTACAGAAGTAGCTGCACTTCATAGTACCTTCCAATGTCTTCTTGTATCTCAACTATGATTTTAACAGGAACAGCATTGTGATAGCTGAAAAAGAATTATTTGAGGAAACTGAATACTTTAGGATATCTAATGAAACCTCTTACAGGGGCAGGTCAAGTTTAGTTATCCATAAACTGAAGATAGCTTGTTTAGAAAGTAATGAGGCAAAAAAGTTTCTAATGACCCTGTGGCAACAAAAAAAATTATTCCTGTTTGCGTAACCCTAACATGCAGCCATATAAAATTGCAAGCTTTTTCATTTACCTCTTTAATTGGCAGTAGCTGAATGATCCCCTGGCATAAAATATAGCATTAAATCTAGGACTGAAAATGTTAGCAAAAAAAGAAAATAGTTTTCATTTTGTCTTTGAATCCAAGTATAAGATATAATAAAATGCAGTATTTAGCCATGCAATGGAAGTATATTAATTTTTTTTTAGAATTTTTTCTTATTTGTTGTTTTTCCTCTTCAGTCATAGCAGCTAAAATGTGCCTTACAGTACTCTGCAGAGAATTTATTCTTATCAGTCAAGAAAGATTTTTCTTAAATTATTATTTATTTATTTATTTCTAATGTGCTGAAAGACAGTTCCTATGATTATGCTAACCTAATTTTCAATATTTAACAACTTTTTATTTTCTCATTTCAAACATTCATGTCGGTGTGGGGCTGGCTGGACTACCTGTTCTGAAAACTGGACATCCTCTTGAACTCACAAAGTCACAAACTGTTTTTTTTATTATATGTGGGCCATAACTGTATTTTACAGAGCATTTGTACTGACTGTGGTGCTTTTTGAACCTTAGGGGTCACTCCATTAAACTGTACATTTTCAGTGAGGCAAGCAGTACTAGTCAGACACATAAATAAAATGTGGGGAAAGATCAGACAGGGGTCTAATCTGTTAGGTTGTGCAGATTTATTACATTAAAAGATCTCTGTCTGCAACAGATTAACACTGATATTGCCATGAAATATATTGGTTAAGAAGGAATTAAGTCTGGTAGTCTTTTTGAGAAAAGGACCAACAGAATATGTAATATGAGAGAAGCTTAGAGACACAAGTGAAATGAAGTTTTGGAAAGACACTGAGAGCAGTATACGTAAGCAGCCTGGGTACAGGAATTAGGAAACTGTAAAAATATGAGCCATGGATACAATTTCATTGTTCAGAACAGACTATAGAACATTAAACAGACAGTGGGACATCAGCTGGAACTGTTGCTTGGTTGCAACTCTGTTGCTCCAAGACCTGAGTGAGAATTCCTGTGTGTAATCACAGATACAGATTGTAAACATGACAAAAAGAAAACCAAAACATTCAATAGACAATACTGCAGCATTTCCTTCTTGTGAAATTCTATGTGTATATATATATATATATAGGTGCACATTGGGAAATCTGACTAGCCTGAAAAAGTATGTCACTATCTGGTATTCAGTATCTATTTTCTTCTTGGGTATTCCTGAGACAAAGCACTTTTTGCCATAATATAAATTACATTGGCTTCTAGATACTACCCATAAAACATCATTTTATTTACCAGTTCTGTCTGATTTCTAGCATATTTTGCTTCATAGTATGTTCTTTACTACAGTTTGTTGATTACTGCTAAAGTTAGAAGACCACCTATATTACTACCATGCCTTCTGGCAACAACAGCTTTCCAAGAAAGAATTCACTAATTTATGAACACTAAATAATAGCCTATTGTATCTGCATGAACACTCCCACTTTTCCTCTAACAAAGCACCTACTTTCAACATATGGTTTTCACTATGGTCATTTTCAAATTCAGCAGTTTTGGAGGAGAAATTGTCGAGAGAAGATAGATGGTTACAAAAAATTAAGCCCTTGCTCTTGGAAAATAAAGCCCAATTCTCTGAGAGTAAACTGTACAGCTGTATTAACTGTAAGCAGCTCATGTTATAAAAGCCATGGCCAATTTGTAATATTTAAAAATGTAATGCAGCACTGTGGTTTATGCTCTTCTTCTCCCATAGGTCATTGCTACTTGCATCTGACCACAGTCTTAGAGATTTTATCAATATTGAGCTTTAGAGCAGAGCTCATAAATTCCTAGGAGAAATGACCCAATATAAATGAGATATCTTCCAATAACTGGGGAAACGTTTCATCCTCTTTTTAGTGAATACTGTTTTACTCTTAACGTACTTCAAGACTGCAGTCTGTCAAGTCACTCAAGCCTGCAAATCCAGTCCTGATAAAATTCCTACTTTAATGTATCATGAGGTGAGCTATTAAAGCAGTTCTTGCTTCTAGCTTTGAACCTAAGCCTCCCAGTTCAGTAGAACATGGTTATATTCCTGGACCACAAGGCTGGAAGCAGCCAGCAACAGTATGAAGTTGTTGCTAATTACTTTATTCATCAATAAAGAGCATCACAAAGATGAATTTTGAAGTGAGACATTCATAATATCTGGGTTCATGTTGCTGAAATGTTTTCAAGAACTCAGTTAAAGAGGGCTTTTCAGTACTCTGAAAATGTGAAGTATTCACCAAAATATTCAGAAGTTATGGAATCTGTGTTTATGTTAAATTATGTAACAAAACACGGACAATGCTGGGAAAGGGAGCTTCAGCAGTCTTTCAGGCCTCCCATACCACATGATACAGCCCTAAGGCAACTCCAGGCAGCAGTAAATAAATGAGAGTCCTTGTCAGAAAGAGTTTATAATCTGTGGGCCTTCTCCAGAGCTGAGCAAATGCAGTCAGAACATCACCGGGAGCTCAAAAGGGTTGGTGAGAAAGCATCAGTCTCAAATTTTCTGAATTAGAACTGAATGAATGATTCATTTTTTCCCCCCTTTTGGTTCACTGGCATTTAAAAGAAGAAAGAAAAGTAGTTTCATGCAGGTTTCTGCTACTCTTTGGCTGCATAGGTAGGACAAATTGTGAACTATTTTTACAGTTGGTAAAATCCATTCTGTCAAGTGTTAACCAAGTTCTCAATTTTCTTACGGGAACTAGTTTAAAAATAGGTCCTGGTCAAATAAGCAAAACTGAAGCACATTTAAAAAAGATATTTTGATTAAAAAAAAAAAAAAAAGGTATTTATCTCATGAAAGTGTTGAAATGGAATATTTTAACTTTTGAGGGAAATTTTGTTGCCTATTTCCCCCACCTCCGCTGTGTGCAAGTCATGTAATTTATGAAACTGGCACAAATTTTCTAACAAGCTTTCTAACATCTCCACATCTGACATTTGCAATGAAGGAATTTGAATTGTAACTGCCAATTAACTATTTTCTTAAGAAACTGAATGTCCTCCAAATTACTGATCTAACATTTGTCTACTTTTATTTTTTCCTTCTTTGTTTTTGGAATAGTTTTCTCACCATTTGTGTGTCTATCTCTTTCCCCCTATCTACTTTTTGGTGTCAGAAGACAAGTTTGTGACTCACACTCTGTTCCGTTTTCTGCAGCCAGCTTTTGCTTCATCTTATGTGTTTCCTGCCTTTACTATTTCCTGTGTTCTTGTTGTTTTGGTCTCAGCCCTCACACATTTGTCATCCTAGCCATCCTTGACCTACAATGATCAATATCACTTGCTCTCTAATGAGGACTTGTAGCTCTCGGTTTTTATGCTTTGCTTTGCCCCTTCTTCCACAGCATCTATTTTGCTTCAATCCTTAACATTTCAGCTGAAAGACAACTGAAGCAAGGTAACCGTTGCTCCCCAAGGGTCTGTCCTGCCTCCTGGCTTTTGGACTTTGTTAAGAGAATTTAACAACCTGATTCATCTTGCAAGAGTTTAATTCCTAAATGCTCAGCTTCACTGTCTGACATCACTCCAGAGTCACTTCTGACTGTGATTTGCTTGCTGAATTCTGTCGAATATTGGACAACTCCATGTTTCCCATATGTACCATGAATACATGAATATACCTTCTTTTCAGCATTTAATGTAGAAAATCCCATTGAATGTTTTGTATAATCAATGTTAACAGTATGCTCTGGTTTATTTACTTATATACAAATTATATCAAACCTTGTAAGAGCAGATGATCTTGAACTTAAGTGCTGCAATTGCTGTACTGCAAGAGGATTAAAGCACTTTAAGGTCAAGCTATTGTCTATAGTCTGTGTTCTAATGAGCGTATTTTATTACAGCTCTTAATATGACTGGACTAGTGGGTTTATGAGATCATTCTAGGTACTTAATGACAGCGCACCACTAATCACATGCCCTCTTTTTGACTTAATATCAATGTCTGGTGGCAGCCTGGCAAGTATAAACCTTTCAACCTCATCATGTTTTCAAAGGCTAAGGGAAAAAAAGAAGCTGTTATGACTGTAAACCCAGAGTATTTAAAGTGCAATTGCTGATTCTTTAGCAAACAAGCCAGTTGCATGTTAGATGAGAAATTACTGGAATGATATTTGGAAATAAGATTTCTAATAATGTAAGACTCTTGGTTGACACAAGTAACAAAGTTTATGTACCCTCAAGAAAAATAGAAATAAATGACTGTATTTCTTCACTTATCCACCTGTAAAGGGGCATTTGACCTTTGTCAGACCAGCCTCTCCATGCCTGGGAGAAACGAAGGGCTATTTTTCTGAGGTTTCAATTCTGATCTGTTCTCAGCAACTGAGGACCAAAACTAGGAGTGAAGAATAAAATGGTGCAGCTGGTGGGCTGTTTGTGAGTGGGTGGCTACTGGTGTCAATACTCAGAAAAGCAACAGGAAAAGCCACTGCAAGAGAGGCATCTCCCTTCTCTAGTGACTCTTTGTCTAGCTAACCATCATTTATCACCCTACCCTTCATGCTTCCGTTATTCTCATGAGGAACCAGATACTGCACCCTGAAGGTAAATAGAACTTTCTTGCACTGATTTTGAAGGGATCATGTTTAGACATTGATTCCTCTACATAGACACAGACACAAATGCTTACAGATGTGCCTATAGTTATTTTTGCATCATGTGCCAGTGCTGACTGGCCCTGACTGTATTATCACTTCATATAATTGATAACCTTCTCTTGGAGCTCAAAAAAGCCAGCTGTGCTTGTCTTAAGAAGTATGATCTTTCCTACCTAACTATTGACCAAAGTGATCTATTGCAATGTGCGACTGCTAGAGAAGACATTTAACAGAGCTAAACGTTTTGGTCCTACTCTCCATACGGTCCTCACAATATTTTCTTTCCAATGTACATACAAAACCACTAGAGTATTTTAGCATTTTACCTCTAGCTTTAGCCAGTATTAAATGAAGTATGTCTTGGCCAGCACAGAGCCAACAGGAAAAAGGTCAGTTTACACTTTAAAAAAAAAAAAAAAAGTTGGAAAGTAATATTTTGGAAACTGGTCTTTGTAACATGAACACATCAAACACATTTCACAACATTAAACCTGCTATCACTGGAAAATGTTAGCTTAACAGGTGTGTGTATTTAGGTGATTTTCAACTTAGTCTGTGAATATAGATTGCAAGTCCAAGAAGAATGGTACAGATAGTATTTTACTTTTGTTTAGCTTATTTTGACATTTCTCATATCTAATTACTGGTGAATCAAATGGTGTCAGACTAAAGGACACATGAAAAACTAGAATCAAAGTAAAATCCTTGGCTATGCTTTTTTTTCTGTTTGTTTTGAATGCTTAAATGTCTTAAAGTAATGGTTAAGCACCCTACCTTACAGCCTACACCTGTGGTATACAGAACACCCTGAGCCCTCCTAAATTGCTCCAACATCAGATTACAGGTGTCACTCTAGGTCACTCAGACCTAGGGGCCAGGTTACTTTGTTTCATCCTCCAGTAATATTAGACTATAGGTCCTGTGTTTTTGGTACTGTACAGCTACCAAAATTACATCTATCTGTAGCATATTTCCACTAGCTTGGGAAAAAAGAAAAACCAACAAACCATGTTTCCTAGAAATCTTACAATACTGCCAAACCAAACAGGTTAAGCAGCACAGAATCCTTAGCAGCATCTAAGACTTATACCACACTACTAAGAGTGTACTGCATTTTAATGACTGCTAGAATCTGTTTCTTAGTCTATGAGTAAAATCGTATGACAACAACTTGTGTGTATACACATATTCAGGGAAAGTGCAGATTTGAAAAGGATTCTTTATTATTTGCATTGTAAGGTCAAAGTAAGATACAGGAAAACTATTGATTTGGTTTCCTTTTAGTATTTGTTAACAGGCAGTATTGGATAATCTATTTATGTTTTATTTAAAATACATGTGGGTGGATAAATTTATGTAAAAGGCTAGTGTGCTAACAAAAATAAAATTTGTTTAAGTAGGGCACTTTTACGTTAGCCCTATTACCTTGAAATCAGCAGAATGCTTGTGACTTCAGTGGGCTTTGTATCTGTCCCCATTTCTTGTTCTACTTATGACATGGGCTGCCTTAATGCTGGTATACAGCCTAGCACTCTCACAGGCCCTGCACATTTTTTTTGTAGCATCTGGAATTTCTATATTTGTTCTTTAATATTCTTGTCTTTTTGGTGGCTAAAATTTCCACAAACTTCTTTTTTTTTCTTCTTTCTTCTTTTATA
>JANHGN010009502.1:0-12079 GCA_024605025.1 Megaceryle maxima
AGCAACAGAATTATGTATTTTTTCCCAAACATCTTTTAATCCAGTATGAAACAGAAATTAAACCTCTCACTCTAAATAGAAAGTCACACACAATTGTTAGTGCAAAAATGAATTTAATCTCCCAGTTCTGAAATATGCATAACATCTGGGGTCTGTTTCTCTTTGAATCTCTGTATCCTACACAGCTGTTTCCTCCTAAGAAAAGTAGATATAAACCACCACCAAATAAAAATCCTGTATCCATTTTTCCCAAGTTAAAATGATCACGCTCTATAAAAGCCCAGGAAAAAAAAAAAAATAGCAACAAACCAACAGATTTCTCCTGTTTTCAATACTTCTTGAGTGAATGACACCAGGATTTCCAATGCTCTTCAACAACTGCTTTTGCTCATAGGAGGTAACAGCATATTCTTAGCTAGAAACAGTTAAGAAAATATGTATACATATTTTAGGAGTAAAAGTGAAATATTATTGGTGTTAAACATTCTACCTTGAATTTCTCTCTCTATGACAACAATAACCAAAAAGCCACTCTGAGCCATATTAAAAACCCCACTTTTAAAAAGAGAAAAACTGAAGTTACTTTCCTCGTCAAACTTACACTGATAAATCTTTGCTCTGTTTTTTTTCTAAAGCATGATTTGCCCAACTATTGTACTCATTAACTTTCTTATTCAACCCACTACTTCCAGGTAAAGCACTTAATAAAATGAAGAATGACAAAATCATTGGAATTGGAAGGGACCTCTAGAGATCATCTAGTTCAATCCCCCCCACGCCAGAGCAGGTTTGTCTAGAGAACATTACACAGGGTTGCATCCAAGCAGGTTTTGATATCTCCAGAGGAGGAGATCCCACAACCTCTCTGGGCAGCGTGTTCCAGAGTTCCATCACTTTCACAGTAGAGAAGTTTTTTCCTCATTTTGAGATAGAACCTGCTGTATTCCAGCTTGTGCTCCTTGCCCTCTGTCCTGTCACTGGGCATCACTAGGTCCAGCTCTTTGCACCCAACCTACAGAGGTTTATCGACATTGATAAGGTCTCCTCTCAGTCTTCTCCAGTCTAAATAGTCCCAGATCTCTCAAACTTTCCTGGTAAAAGAGATGGTCCAATCCCCCTGTCATCTTCATTGCCCTCTGTCACAGGGCAATGTAGCACTCTTTCCAGTAGTTCCCTGTTTCTCTTGAACTGGGAAGCCACCAGCTGGACACAGTACTCCAGATGTGGCCTCACTAGGGCAGACTTGACGGGGAGGAGAACTTCCCTCAACCTGCTGGTCACACTCTTCTTAAAGTACTCCAGGGAGACCATTGGCCTTCTTGGCCACAGGACCACATTGCTGGCTCATGATTAGCTTGTTGTCCTCCAGGACTCCAAGATCCTTCTCCTCAGGGCTGCTTTCCAGCAGCTCTACCCCTAACCTATACTGATGCATGGGGTCGTTCCTCCCCTGCAACAATTTGCCCTTGTTGAACCTCATTAAATTCCATTCTGCCCAACACTACAGCCTGTCTAGGTCACACTGGATGGCAGCACAGCCTTCTGGTGGTGTCAGACACTCCTCACAGTTTTGTATCACCAGTAAACTTGTTGAGTGAACAGTCTGTACCCACACCTAGGTCACTGATGGATATGTCGAACAAGACTGGAGCCAGTTCTGACATCCTGGGGAACACTGCTGGCTATAGGCCTCCAGCTCAACCCTGCACCACTGATCACAACCCTCTGAGCTCTGTCACTCAACCATCTCTCAAGACACCTCACTGTCAACTCATGTAACCCACACTTCATCATTTTCCTAATGAGGATGTTATAGGAGACAGTGTTAAGAGCCTTCTGAAATCAAGGTAGATGACATCCACTGCTCTCTCCTCATCTAACCAGCCAGTTATGACTTCACAGAAGGTTATCCCATTGGTCAAGCATGATTTTCCCTTGATGAATCCATGTTAACCTCTCTCAATAACTTTCTTCCACATGTTTTGAGATGACACACAGAACAGTTTGTTCCGTCACCCTTCCAGGGATGGAGGTGAGACTAACCAGTCCGTACTTTCCTGGATCATTCTTCTTCCCCTTTTTAAAGACTGGAGTGACATTGGATTTTGGGCAGTCCTCGGGCATCTCTCTTGTTCTCCATGACCTTTCAAAGATGATGGCTTAGCAATAACATCTGCCAACTCTCTCAGCACTCGTGGGTGCATCCCATCAGGCCTATGGATTTATGGATGTTCAGTTTGGCTACATGGTCTAACATGGTCCTCTTCTGCTGAGGGAAATTCTTCCTTTCTCTGGATCTTTTCTCTTACTTTCTGGGTCTGGGATTCATTGGAACTGGCTTTAGCAGTGAAGACTGAAGCAAAGGCGGCATTCAGTAACTCCGCCTTCTCTGTGTCTTCTGCCACTAGGCCACCCACCTCATTCATCAGCAGGCCCACATTTTTCCCTAATCCTTTTTCTGTTAACATACTGAAAAAAACCCCTTGTTGTCTTTGATGCCCCTTGCCAGATTTAATTCCAGGTAGGCTTTAGTTTTCTTCATTGCATCCCTGCGTTCTCTGACAATGTTCTTATGTTTCTTCCAAGTGTCCAGTCTTGTTTTCCACATTCTAAAAATTTCCTGGAAGTTCTTGTTACTGTAGCTGTTGTCCAGCTTCCTACCTATACCCAAAATGGCAATGTCCACTCTTTTTCTGATTGTTAGAAAGCACTGTTTCTTGGTCTTTTTGGTTAGTACCATCCTGATTTGAAGTTGATGTTCATTCTTAAGGAAGCCTAACAGCAATGAAAACCTGATCAGCAGAAAAGAGCAGTGATTCTTTGTGCCTTTGTTCTTGAAGAGTAACAATGTGCAAGTAGAAGAAAGAAGGAAGTACCTGTAGATGGTTTATGATTTTGTTACAAGATACTGACTGAAAATTTCTTCTGACTGTCCTCCATGAGGTCAAACATAACTAACACCCCACTTAACAACAAGGAGTGATTTAAAACTTTTCCCAAATACATGCACACACAGCACTTTCAGCTACTTTCCAGCAACACGGGCATGTCAGACAATCAGATATTGGAGTTGTAAGCATTTTTACATGAGACCATTGAAAAAAAATCTCAAACCTACCCTTAGAAAACATACACTTTTTTTTAGCTGAGGACAGAATTTTCACCACTGATGTTTATATACATTGTTATCAGCTCTCAAGAAAAATGGTAATGATATCAATGTTTTATGCAGCCCTTAGTTTTTGGCAGCCTTCTCAAGATTGCTAGGTGTCCACATGCCCGCATCTGTGGGAACAGGCACATCTTGTTAATGGCAGATCTGCCAGAGGAAATACAGGGAACTATTCTGTGTGCTAATAACTGATCTAGAAAATACTACTAAGTTTTAATGTTCTGCATGGCCTCTTAGCATGTAACTTTTAATAAAGCCTCAAGGCTGCTACAGAGAATAGAGGCTGCTAGGTACTTTGAGTGGTTGTATTTCTCTTCAGCTGCACCATGACAGAAGTAGCAGCATTTTAGATAAAAAAAAGCCCTCAGGAGCTCAGTGGAAAATATTCATAGTCTTGTAATCTGCACAATTCTGTTCCTTAGGTACAGGACAGTCAAACTATAAGCAGTGCAAGTTTAGTCAAGAATGTAATAAATAAGCTGGAAAAAATAGCACTGGTGATTTGAAAGAAGCTTATAGTATCACACAAATGTTAGTTCCAGGAATAAATTGCCCAAAGGATTTCCTACATTATACTAATTTGTTCTTAGATGAAGAAATAGGTGAAACACTGTGTAATACATTAGGAAGAGCTCTTCAGCCTATTAAATAATTTACAGGTAGGGAAATCCACAGTTACTGAGAAATTGTTTGGAACTTTACTGTATTATGGCACAAAATCCCCTCATCTAGGAGCCTAACCCTGCTAGCCATAAGAGAAAGGGAATCTGTGGTACCTTCCGTTTTCCTCTCCCTGCCTTTGACTGTTAGAGCCTTATGATGCTTTTTTGTTGGTGGTGTTAAAGAATCACTGCTGAGGGAACTGGGACTCTCCTCCATCAAAAAAGTAATTTTTATTGACAGTTCTTAAGTGAGCTGATGTACTTCTGTAGAACCACGGTGGAAAATCTCATACAGTACAACCCTAAAAACTCTTCCATACATGCTTACATTTCCTTTTGAATAATGTTAATAAAGGTAGAGATATACAGTAAGAATTAATGTGGACTTTGATTTCTTTTCTTGGAGAGCCAACCCTAATATGGGAACAGAGATATGATGTGAATTTTCAAAGTTGTTAGCATAGTGAGAATTGTACTGCTGTGTACACCTTTCTGTAGTTCACCAAAAAAACCCTAATTCTGAGACTTATCTCAAACTGTATGTACTGGCTACCAAATGCTAGTAGACAAGGCAAATATTTACTTACACTAGGAATAAATAACATTATTCAGAGAACAGCCACATTTGTATGAAACTCAAGGATCATCAAACTCAGAGGATCCTCACTCTTTTAAGACTGCCTTCATTCTTTCCTATGTCAGGAAAGTGATTTTAAAAAAATACTATCACTAAAAAGTGCAAAAATATTTACCTTCCAAATTATGAAGCAACTGCTTTGTAATTCTTTGCTCTTATATATTTAATCAGTAAAAGTGGATACAATTCTTTTCCACAGACCTAGAATTACTAAACTTTGCGTTAAAAAAATATTTTACATTCACAATATAAATACATGCAACTGCCTATGGGGATAAATCAACCATTTATTCTTATTTAAATATTTGCTTATCTATTTTCTATTTTAATGCATATAGGGTGTTATTATATACCTGAGGGTTTAACTCCTGTGCAGTAAATGTTTCTTTCTCCCTGCCTCCCCACCCCACAAAAAAAACCAAACCAAACCAAACCAAAACAAAAACAAACAAAAAAAACCAACAAACAAACAAAAACCACACCACCAGGAAAGAAAAAAAAAAATAGGCTTTAAAGGTTTTCTACACCTGAAAGAACCTTGACAAGAGATTTAAAAATCATGTGCTGATTTTGCAGACCTTCAGTAGAGTTAGAAGGTCATAAATACCACATCCTCCACTGGTTGCAGACTTGTAAATGAGACTCAAACTCTTGGACATGGAGTATGATGTAGTGTTACATTAGCAGGTGTGTCCTAAAACAGCTCTGGAAATAATTATGCCCAGAGAACTGAAGGGACTGAATTGAAAAACAATCCTGAAGCCATGGATCTCTAGCCTGAAGGAGTTCCCACCTCAACCAGCCTCAACGTAGAACTATATTTGTAATTTTAGCACGACTATGTAGCTCTTTTTCTTTGGTGCTACAGTGCTTGCAGTTCTGTATCCTCAAAGGAGATGGTGATAATTGTTCTGTATTGTCAGTGTGTTCTGTATCGAGGAATAGAAAATAAGCTTTTGTAATAATGCTGCTATTTCCTATGTACCTATATTACCACAGACTTTGAACTAGTTCTGGTATGCAGGAGCAAAGCAACTAACTGTTGCCTTACCAAGAGATACAGAGGCTCCCAGGACATCAGCAGGCCACCTGAAGCCACCTGGTGTTAAACGTTCTATAGATGCCTTGAAGGATACTAGTTTTACTACTGCAGGCATGACTTAGATGTGAAAGATTTTCCAAGATTACATTCCTTACAAAACACAAGCCAGTAAATTAAATGCTAGATTCACCAAATTAAAAACAAACAAACAAACAAAAAAAACCCAAAACAAACCAACCAACCAACAACACGAAACAAACAAAAAACAAAAAAAACCCTCCAAAACTAAAATCAGCAGAGAGCAAAGGCAGGCATGACCCCCTCCCTTTCACGGCTTTCCCCCCTTCTTGAGAGGCAAAGGCGTCAGGTGGCAAAAGGGAAAGCAAGCCCCCGATACGCTATTTACGGTGCTAACCCCTCAGGTAGCCCCTGTGACCGCCTCAGAGGGAAGCGAAAGCAAGGCGACCACAGGCTACCCCACCGGCAGCCCCCCCCACCCCACATCCGTCCGCAGCACCTGCGCACCCCGGCAGCCGAAGCCCCTTGGTAACAGCTAGCTACCGGGTGGTGTTGGGTTTTTTTTGTTGTTGTTGTTTTTGGTTTTGCTTTTTGGGGGGGGGGAGCGTCAGTGGTGGTGGAGGGGATGTGCGTGTGTGAGTTCTGTTTTAAGTAACTATTTCCCTTGAGTTCTAGTCCCCCCCGGCAGCCTGTGGGTGTCCCTCTGGGCCGCGCCACGCTCCCAGAGCTGCGGTAGAGGATCGTTCCCGCCCCGCCGGCAATCAATCATTAGCCAGCGGGGAGAGGCGGCACGTGCCTGCTGCGGCCCCCGGACCCTCCAGCGGCGGAAGGCAAGGGTACGGAGGGATCCCATCGCCGCGGTGGGGCACGACTGGTGTCGGCTTTTCTCCGCTCCGCTCCGGGATTCGGAGTCGCCGGTGGCCACGGCCGGCTGCTGCCTCTCCGCCGAGGAGAAGGAGTCGCAGCGCATCAGCGCGGAAATAGAGCGGCAGCCGGGAGATGAAGCTGTTGCTGCTGGGTGAGTGCGGGCTGCCGCCGTCCGGCCCGGCCTGGCTCAGGCCGGTCTCCCGCCCGCGGGAGACGCCTCATCCCGGCGGAGGTCTGCTGTCCGGGAGGTCTCCTGCCGGTGCATGCAGCAGCACGTTTAAAGTTTCCGCCGGCGTTACAGGTACTGCGTGCGGCAGGGCAGGGTGGGGAGTAGCAAATTTACATAGCCCTGCGCGCGTGGGGCTGCTGCCTGAGTGGTTTTCTTTCGAGGGACACCAGATCAAACCCGAACGAGCCCAGGCACCGTGGGGAGGCCGTGCTATCCGGTACGGTGATACCGAGGTAAGGCGGCGTGGGCAAAAGAAAGCTGCAAGGGGCCTTACCCTGAAGCGTGTCGTGCCCCGTGCCCGGAGCGCACGGTGGCGCGTGGTGCTGATGTCCCCAGCACCCTATTGAAGGCCTCCCGGTGAGGAGCGCGGTGAAACGATACCCGCCTGCCTGGGCCTGCCCACGAGCTGCTGTGCGGAGCGTCTCCTCTGAGGCATCATTTCCTACATCAAACCATTGACAGTTTCACTGGTGGCAGTTCAGCGGAGGTGTTGGCAAGAGCGGATGGAATTGACGGCGTTAAGCATTTCTAACTGATGCTCCCAGGTGCCAAATGCACCTACGATAGAGTTCCTGCTGCTCTGAAACTGGCTTGGGAGGAAAGTAAGCCCACAGTAGTGGCTGAAAGAAAATAAGGCACTTGAAACTGTATGATACAAGATCTTTAAGATGAAGCAGCCTCTGGCTAGTTATTTATCTATAGCAGCTGTTTCTGCGCGCAGTGTGATGGGGGAACTCTCAGATGTCAAAGCTCCCAATGTGGGAACATCTCTTGCTATCACCAGTGCCAGATGGAAGCTTGTGTGGGCATTGCAGTGAGTCAGTGAGCTAGTGCTACCAGGTACTAATGCTGCTGACACTCCCCTGCTCGTGACTCTGTCATCACCTCTGCTGCGGAGGGAACAAGACACAGCAGCTTGCATAATGTACCTCACCATATTACCAACCAGGCTTCAAGCAGTAAATTTTTAGGAAAACTGAACAAAAGTGTAAATCAGAAACTAAGTTTAAACAGGCTGCCCTCAGTGCTGAATTACAAAATGATTTTAACATGAAACTTTTTTAAAAAGTGAACTGACTCACCCCCAGTGCCCAGTGTCTGGTTGCTATTGCCCTTACCTGTTAGCAGTGTAGAAATCCGTGATTGTCAGGTGCAGCAGTCTAACCTGATGTCTGTTGGATTTTGGATTTTGCAATGAATACTTGTAAGAAATAATTGTCTATTAAAACTTTTTCTAGTGCAGTGTTTTATCTGTGCTGCTAATGTCTTGGAAGATTGTGAAAAAATTTTTATTCTAGCTTGCTTTTCTTCAGTATAATGCTCTAAAATGTTACCATGTTTACTGTTTTCACACTTTCTCTGCTGTTTACTTTTGGGCTATTACTTGCTGTGCAGAGTTGCTTTGCTTTAACTGAAAGCATGGAGGATATTTTTCTGTGTTTATGAGAACAGTTTGTTTTGAAAAACATAGGACTACAAACCCTCCTGCACAAATAAAAAACCTTAAATTATCACTGTATTTTTTTCTCCTGAAATAATGTAAAACATGCCTTCTCCAGCTATATGCAGCACTGCACAGCTATGGTTATTGTATGTTCAGAATTGAAAGAATTATTTTGATGGACAGGTTGGCTGTTTGATCATAAAGCAGAGTATAAAAAATATATTTTGGGGGTCAAGCATAATTTTATAGGTTTTTGAATAAAAAATTGAAAATTCTCAGTGTGATTTTAATAAAAGATACAGGAAAGTAAATGGAAAGATAGAATGTAGTAGGCAGATCATAAGGAGCTGCTCTATCTATAAACCGAGTTTGTATACCTTCGTACTGGAGACGAGATGAAATTTTTAAATGAGGGTAGCGTCCTTAGTTTCTGGCTGCATTCCTGTGGACAGCTTGGTCAACATTGTTGAGTCATAGTGGGGAGAGCCCATGGATGACCAGCCCTCAGAGGCATGGTTCTGCCATTGGATTTCTCCAACCCTTGAGTTATTTAGATGAAAACATTTTTAATAGATATCTCAAAGCAAAGCTTCTGGTTAGCTTAAGACGTAGGTTTGATGGAGAAATCAGAGTGAAATCCCATGTCCCTGTTAGCCATGAAGTCAAATGAAGCTATTGGTTTGTTTTGAGAGCAAACCTGTCCATTACAATGTTTGAGTCCATGTTTAAAATTACAAGTAACTGTCATAACTTTAAAGGGCCAAAGCTAGTTTGACTACTGTCTGTGTTCATGTCGCACTGTAGTGAGCTCTTTAAAAAATACTTTATTTGCTTGTTGTAGTGCAAGACCATCATGGAAAATCTCAGGTGGAGCAGTAATATTAATCACTCATACAAAAAGACTGCAAACCTGTCAAAGAAGCAGTATGCTTTCGAAGAAGACTTTTCCAAAGCCCTCATCCATGGCAGTACTCATGGGTCTTGAGGAAATACTAAATCTTTTCTGAAACTACCTGCTGCAATAAACAAATGAAAACTTCGTACTGGTCTAGGTAGGACATTGCCAGTAAAGGTAACACTGTAAGAAGGGTAACTTATTTATGGTAGTAGTTAAGATTTATTTTTTTTTTTTCAGTAAGCACTGACATCCTCATCTAGATTAGGTTGCTTAGAGCCTCATCAAGTCTGACCTTGAATGTCTCCAGGGATGAGGCCTCCACCACCTCCCTGGGCAACCTGTTCCAGTGCTCCACTACCCTCATAGTAAAGAACTTCCTGCTAATGTCCAATCTATATCTACCCTTCTCTAGTTTAAAACCATTGCCCCTCATCCTATCCCTACATGCCCTTGTAAACAGTCCCTCCCCAGCTTTCTCATAGCCCCCCTTCAGTTATGGGAAGGCTGCTAGAAGGTCTCCTTGGAGCATTCTCTTCTACAGACTGAAAGCTTTGCTGTCATGCATGGGACACTGTAGCGACTTAATGATTTTCCCATCTAAACCATAAGGTTAACAGAAGGAATCATGAAGCTGTAAGACTCAACCATGTGATAATATAATTTGCTTCAGAGTTTTTAAGGTAGTAAAAGAAATAACCAGCACTTCTTTTTTAATTTCTCTGAGATGTGCCCTAGATTTAGAGTGAGAGAGAAAACACAAGCATGCAGATTTTGACCATCTTCTAACTGCAGCAGGAAGCCCTGTGGAGGTTCATCTGATTCTGAGGGCTAGACCGTGGTCTGAAATACATGACAGAGTCCTGTTGTGGGGTCAGTCTCCCGAGCTATGCCAAAAAAAGAATGAGTTTCTAGACATACTCAGCTACAGTCTCACATGAAACAGTCCAGTTTTACATTTTTACTTAGAGCTGGGTGTGTGGACAGAAGCACTGTTACCAAACCAGGAACTTCCATGCAGGTAGATGAAGCACTTTCTGGCATTCATCAGAGTAGCAAGACTCTCTTTGGACCTTTTGTTTCCTTAAAAGAAGTCATTACATTTCAAGGAAGCACAATTTAATCTCTCTGAGAAGGGGAAAGTTCTCGACTTGTCAGCATGGTTAATTTTTTTGGTGGCAGTGAGCAGGCTGACATTCATGGCTGTGGTAAAATACAATCTTGAGTAGTGGCATAGGAATAAGAAACCTGTCTGTGAAGAAACCAGTTTGAATTTCCACAAGTCAGAAAAGATACAGGGAAAGGAAATATATGCCTATCAGTGTAGTGATGGTAGAGTCCATTTTACCAAACTCCTTAGTAGATCTATCCATGTTAACCTAAACCATCAGACTGTATAAATTAATTTGAAATAAACATCTTTGGATTTAATATAAATTTACAGAAGCAAGACAGAGCATCTAGAGTGAACAGAGTTGTTTTCTTTTTCTCAGCACACTAATGGCTTTGCATGTTGTTTTTGTCAGTTTTCTACTGTAGCTCTCACTGAGTTGTAATTACCAGAACATTTTTCTCTTCCATTTTGAATGTGGGTTTTAAGCATTGCTTTTTTTACTGTTGTTGACCAGATCTGTCTCTGGTGAATGAAAGGCTGGTGAAAAACTTAAGGGGTGGAGTCACAGGGAGTGTGACTGTACCTGAACCTATGTAAATGTTGAAGGGCACAGTCAAGGCCTTATGGCTGTGCAAATCCATAATTCATTGCAAATGCAGCCATGAGAAGAACTGCTGCTGTGCCTCAGCTCCTCACAATTGACTAGCAATAATGGGTCTTGGTTTACCTGCTTAGGATATATGCACTAGAAGAGCATTTGTATCCTAAGTCATGGGGGCACATCTGATAGTGATTGCTTGCTTTTCTGCAGCCTTCTTCCTCCAAGCTGTCTGCCTGCCTTTGTTGAACATATTTACTACATCTGTGTTTTCTCCTGCAAAAAGATTTTGTTAAAAAAGGAAGAAACCCTCTTTTTTTTCTACCAGGTAAATTTGTTCTTTTTCTTTCCTAACTGAAAATTAATAACAAGAAGAAACGGTGTAATACTAATGTTAGCTTGAATAGATGCAAAGAGGAAGCTGTCTTAGGGTGAAGAATAATGTTTTGATGTGAATGCGGTTAATTCTTGTTCGTTTAGTTTTACTAGTTTGCTAACACAGGATTCCCAAAATTGGCTGTAGAGAAAACTGATGCAATGAACAAATGCTTATTATGCCTTGATGTTCTGGTTGTGTACTGTGGTTTATAAGGGTAAATGAGATAATCCATTTCTTTAGAAGCTAATCAGAGCAAATACTTGATACAAATCAATTTCAGTAGCCACAAGCTTCATCATGATGGACAGTTATAGAATATTTATAAACTTTTTGGATTGTGCATTGGCTGACTGGCATCATGGGAAATATGTAGTTCTATCAGTGTACCAATACATCATCATTCCTAATTTTTTCTGAATCACATTACAGATCATTTGATCGAGATAGCATCCTTTTTTAAATTAGAAAACCAATATGCTTTAATATTGAGAACATGATTTTGCAGGACTAAAGGTAGACCAGTCCTTGGATGAACATGCTGGGTGGCAAAACCAATCCTAATTTACAGCAACCGACTTGAACCTGTGCCCAGATTTTTACCCATCAGTATGTGTATCATGACAGTAATTTTACTTGAACTGGATTTTATTTCTGAGAAAGCTACATTGAAGCTATCAAATATTAATTCATGGATTCTCCCCATCTACCTTTTAGTTAAAACAGCTTTTCTGCCCTTTGAATAGAGTAATTTTAAGTCATTATGCAATTTAAAATGCTTTAAGAATTGTATTAAGATAACATTGTTTGGAAGTTTATGAAAATGATCATTAAATCACACTGCTTTGTGCCAAAAACATGGTTTTCTTTTTATCTTCACTGGTTATTAGTTGAAAATAACAGTTATTTTCCAACCGTAGTATGCTCTGTGCTTCATTTTGGGAGAATTTGTCTATCCAGCTGATACTATCATTATCAAAACATCAGAGACTTTTTTTTTTTTTTTTTTTTTTTTTTAAATTGTT
>JANHGN010009504.1:0-20265 GCA_024605025.1 Megaceryle maxima
AGAGGGGATTTGATAAATGTTTATAAATATCTGAGGGCTGAGTGTCAGGAGGAAAGGGACAGCCTCTTCTCACTCGTCCTATCACAGGGCACAAGGGGGAATGGCTGTAACCTGGAGCACAGGAGGTTCCACCTTAACATGAGGAGGAACTTCTTTACTCTAAGGGTGACAGAGCACTGGAACAGGCTCCCCAGAGAGGTTGTGGAGTCTCCTCCTCTGGAGATTTTCAAAACCTGCCTGGATGGGTTCCTGTGTGACCTGTGCTAGATTGTATGATCCTGCTCTGGCAGGGGGGTTGGATTCGATGATCTCCAAGGTCCCTTCCAAGGCATGACACACCGTGACCCCGTGTATTATTTTAAACTGCTTGCTGAGATGTCTGTCTTTTGGTCTTGAAACAGAGCGATAGTCCCTCTTAGTAGATACTTTACATTAATATAATTAAGAAAATTATGTTTTCCCCTTTTCTTAATTATAATCACCCATCTTCCAAACTGTATCCTCACTATTCCTTGGGAATTTTTCCTAACAAGCTGTCATGTTCTGAATATCCATAACCATTTTCAGTAGTTTAACCTGTTGCAATTTCTTCAGTTTGTACAATTTTCAAAGGAAGGAGCTTCATTTTATATACTGCAACCAAGCCTTCAGGAACTGTGGTTCAGTTCTGGTATGTCTGACATTTCCACTGAGCAACAGTATCTTCGTATCCTGCAACTCACCTGAGTGAGAATTAAATGGGAGCTTCAGGGTTTGGGATATTTGAACCATTTCTGTGCAACCCAAAAAATGTTAAATGTAGAAGAAAAAAGGTAAGTTACATAGGTTACAGTTCAGTTCAGTAATGAGGTTATAAAAATAGCCACTCTGCTCTTAGAGCTGCCTATTCAAAGGCCCAGGCCAGATGTGAACATTCAGCTTTTATACACCTTTCCAAGATCTTTTGCCTTTGCTCAGAACCCAGTGTAACCAAACTGTGCATAAACCCAATTTTTCAAATTCAAGATTTGCTCTGATACAGTGATGTAATGACAATGCCACAAGTTTCCTAGGCAGTGCTTTGCACCTATCAAATCCACTTAGTGCAAAATATTAATTATCACTTAGACACCAGGAGCAACATTGCAATGTGTTTGCTGCATTTCAGAAAGACAGTAAGTGCTCTAAAGGAAACAGACATCCTTGAAACCATCTTCCTAAGAAGTCTAATAAACTTCTTGGTTTGTTCAAAAGTCATATTCAAAATATTAACTCTCTACAATGGGAACTAAGCCAACATGGATAATTCTTAAAGAAAAACTTCATGAAAAAGCCTAAAATTGCTATGAGCTTTAAAAGTTGTCTTGCAGGATAACTAGTGCCTCAGAGTGATGTGAAACCAGCACACCTTGGATACCAAATGAACATTGGAACACTGGGTTCAGAGCTCTTGGGCATTCCTCTTGCTTTTCTTACACTGGCCTTGCAAGCTGATTTGACCTCCTGACAAAGAATGAAGGCAAAGAAAATGACTGCAGATCAAATAATGCAATCCCCAGCACAGCTTTCTATTCAGATCCACTGCTTTGAACAGGCAAGCACATTGTACACAGCACCTGCCCCTCACTGCCCCTTGCAAATGAAGGACAGAGCGACACCTTGTATGAAATGCAAGGTTAGTGAAAGGGTGACCTTCCTCTTCCTTTCCTCTCTGCCTGCCTTGAAGAATGATAATTTTATACACAGGCTCTGTGTGTCCACAAGTACACAGAGCAGAATGTAATCAATTTCAAAATTGCCTTTGATTCCAAATTCCTCATCTCCTTTAGTTTTCAGTTGATCCGTCACTCTAATCAAAAGTTCTTGCCTTTGGATTTTGAGGAGTTACAGAGCAAGTCTTTGGGACTGGGAATGATTGAATGAATGCTAGAAGAAATTATTCAGGTCTTCTCAGTAGCTTCCACAAAACCAGAATTTCATTTATAGATGACTCTGTGCCTTTGAAATAATAGAAAAAAACCCAACAAACAACAAACCAATAACTCACCAGTAAATACAGTAGCAAAGGAGAAAAAAAGAGAAAAACTCTCAGCCTTTCCTGAATCTCTATCGATGCAGAGAGCTCACACTTTCTATATGGCTAACAGCTAGTATTATTTACATTCTTTCTATCAGACAGTTAGAGCAGATCAATTACACAAGTCTCAGTCATGTGCACTTATAAAGTCTGGTTAAAAACTTTGTTTTGATTTAAGTATCTGTGTCTCTCTGGCCTTCCTCACTCAGTTCAGGAATTGAGGAGAGAACGGCCAGCTTAGGGCCAGAAGTTAACTCAAGTTCTCCAAAATATAACCTTTAATCAATTAGTCAAAGAGAAAATTGCTTATCCCTAGTTTTCAACACTTTTCGAATAACTTCTAGTTTATACTTCAGATGGGGGAAAAATGACCCAAGGCCCAGTCCAGAAAGGCTTTCATTAGACCCTGAATTTTTTGAACTCCCACTAAGATGACTAATGCTAGAGAAAAACCTCGAGAAAAACCCAGGGAAAGAGAAAACTTCAAACTTAAGAGGATGGAGTCCTCAGATGACTGTCTATATCATTCTGAATTTTAGTATTCAAGTACTAGATATTAGTACTTTAATATCAGCCTTAGATTTCTTCACTTACAGAATCTTGACATGATGATATATTCTCTTTTGCAGTCCTATAGCTAACAGATTGTGCCTGGTGTTAGGTCTCTCCCCAGTTCAGCAGGTCCTGGGGGTGAGAAATATATATTTTCTTGAGGAATAAAAAGCAACATCAAGAGGTCTGTTTAAAAACATTTTCATGGGCAGAAGATCAAATGTTCTTACCGGTCCTGATGAATTTTCTTGTGTTCAGCTCGATTAAAGTATCTTTGACTTCTTTATGTGCCATGGCTCGGGGCTTTCAGTGCAGTTGTTCTTATATACTGTTTTAAGACAAGGCATGATTCTCACTTTTAGCCTTTCTCAAGTTATTTCTCACTGAAGAAATATTCATGACATAGGCCATCTAAGCGTTCACTTTTATTCCAGTTAAACAGGCTCGTTCTGTCTACTGATTAATAAAAGACCAGCAAAATTGTGACCGTGGCAGGAAACACAACATGGTTGTGCACACATAGTGTACAAACAGTGGAGAGGACTAGAATACATGATCCATTTTTATTCACATTTAGGCAACTTCTATATTGCTGTAGATGCCAGATACATGGAGTGTAGAAGCTTAGCAAAAGCAAAGCTGTCAATGCTGCTTAAAAGCATTGTACAACTTCAGTGAGAATCCTTAAATTGCACTGTCATTTTCTTCTCGTTAAGGAATCAAAGAAATTGCAACATTTATTAAATATGAGCTTCATAAATGAAGAAAGAAGTCTACCAATGTCCAAAATAGGGTCTTAAAAAAACCCCAACAAACTATAGATAATTAACATTCATGGGCTAGTGGTGTGAAAAGTCATGGAAGAAGCAGGCAATAATGGGTAGAAGCATGGGTAATGCACCTGGTAAGACATCAGGAACAACATCAGCCTTTCTCAAAACCTCCAGCAACTATTTTTAACAACATTGTTTACAACAACTGCTTGTGTGATGCTCTTGCTTTGTAAGTGTGAGCTGAGTCAGGGGACCTGGAAAGTGAGTGAAAATGGGAGTGGGAGAACTTGGGCTTACCCCAGACTTGCATCCAGCTGGAGAGAGAGGTGCTGCTCCAGCTAGTGCTTTGGTGGACAGATAACTGCTGCACTGGTGACATTTGGGAATCAGGACTTTGACTGAATCAGCCTTATGGACTTTATTTCAAACAGTCCAAGTCCAATACTGAAGCTCATTGCCACTGCAGTAACATGGCACCCTTCTTGTGTTAGAGCTCCCCAAGCACAGGTTACTGAGTTGTGTTTCTCAGGTGAACAGGTACTTTAGGTCAGAACATCAGAAATTTTCAATTCCCCTGACATCAGTGACAGGCACACCACCAGGCACAACTGCATAACCACAGCACAAACATCCTGAATGTTCACCGAGAGACTTGCTATCCATTAATGAACTAGCTTTCTCCAGCCAACATTGCTTTTGTTAGGATCTCAAGACTTATGTTTCCCCCTGCCTTGTGCTTTTATTTGCTAAATGGCTGCATTGGTGTTTCCTGTGGGTCTCAGTAAATTTGGCTTTTTGAATCCAGAGTGGCCAAATTATCTAGCAGCAGCAATTTCTGTGCAGGTGCATCTATTTTGCTACTTATCCTTCCTTAGATGTTGGTCTGCTCTTTTGTGCTTTGTGCTAAAAGAAAGAGCAGTGCACAGCTTGTGTGAAATGTGCTGTCTCCTGCACTTGTGCCCTTTGTGACAAAGAACATCCCCAGAAGGGGGTAAACCCAGGTGACGGGCCATCCTGTAGCAGAGACTTATTAGTCCACTTTAATTTTCCCTGCCTCTAAACAGAGCACAAAAAGTGTTCCCACAAAATCCCAGACTCTTTGTTACTATTATCCAAGGAGGTCAAGAGTGGCCTGATGTGTCCCTTTGTGGAAGCACATTTGCCATTCACTAGCTGGGATGAAGCACCCAGGCAAGAGTTTGTCATATTGAGGAAAATTGTCTCCCACAGCAAATGAAGATGCCAGGTCTGAATGCAGTGAAGTAAAGGGATTTTACCAGAGGAAACTTTGAAAACAGATACTTATTTAATGTTCTGATAAAATTGCTTGTGAAGCCTGGTGATTCTTAATCTAATTTGCTTTGTCGTTCTCATCTTCAAGTTTTCCCCTCCAAGAGAAACAGCCTATTACAACTTTTAAGCTCATACTGATAAAACCTAATTATGTTTTCCTGTGACTATCATCATCTACATTCTCCAGTTGCTTTTCTTACATAAAAAAGGAGGATAAGAGAGTTTGAAG
This sequence comes from Megaceryle maxima, assembly GCA_024605025.1. NCBI lineage: Eukaryota > Metazoa > Chordata > Aves > Coraciiformes > Cerylidae > Megaceryle > Megaceryle maxima. The sequence goes on from JANHGN010009504.1 coordinate 4,904, forward strand.
GGGGAGCCAAGAGAGATTGGTAGGCCCTGCTTCCCTACTGTAACCTTTAAAATACGTCAAGAGTAATTATTTTCATGGTTCTAGAGATCTTTCTAGAATTATAGTTAATCAACTTGCTAAAATACACTAAGACAGCACTCCAGTTTTTAGGGTAACAACTTAAAATTAATTTACATCTTAAATTTTTCATCCTACAGTACTAGCACATTTAAAAATATGATTAATTTTCTAATACTTAAAAAAAAAAAAAAAAAAGCACAAGAGCATTAAGCCATTTTTAAAAAATCTGTTTGCACTCCAGACACACACCACCACCCCCCTCTCCCCTCAATAGCGGAACAGTGAGTACTGGAAGGGGAAACTCAGCTGCTGCATCACTTGTTCAAGAACAGCCCAACTGTGGAAGCACCAAGAAAGTCTCCCTGTTCCTGAGGCTGCCAGTGATTTACACCAACTACCTGTAAAAGTTTGTGCCTGCATGGCACTGGAAACAATCTTAATTAAAGGAGCTAACACCCAACTGTGTGTTGAGTGTGTCTGATAATCTTCCTTACCTGAGTAGAATGTGGAGGGGATGGTGACCTGGAGCTCTGGCCTGCCTGATGGTGCACACGCAGCACCATAGTTTCCTGCGGATGTTAAAAAAAGTGTCATTTTCTTCAGCTGCTTTGTTCCAAGCTGGGAATTGCTGCTACCCCCTCACACCTTCAGGGCTGATGACCTAAGGAAGCTGGTTATTTTCCAAACGCAGGGAGTGGCAGGGGTAGCAGGAGGGTATGGGGCAGGAGGCAGCTCCAGGAAGCAGGGACTGAGCAGGCCGGAGTGCACACAACCAGCTGCTAACTCCTAGGCCAGCTCAAGAGTCAACTGACGCCAAAGGTGCCAAGTGAAATCTAATTTCTGGCTGAAGGGTAATTAATAACCATGGATGCAAGTTTAGTGTGGGGAGTTCTTCTCCACCACCCTCGTTCTTTTTAGCCTAAGGATTGCCCTGAACAGTCAATGTTTCGAAGACCCTTTCCTGGCCAAGGCCTATGGGAAGCACAGTTGCCCAGCAGCACTGCCACCCCTCATGGTCAATAAGCCTCCTCAATGCAGAAGTTGCATTGGAAAAACAATTTGCAGCTGTTTCTACTTTTCAGCAGTATCCCTGCCTGCCTTTTAAACCACAGCCCACCTGTGTGAAAGGTTGTCTTCTCTAACCACCCTTCACGCTTTCATCAATGTGCCTCTGTCCCGTTTCCACCCCCAGGGTCCTTTTCTTTAGAGGAGAGGACAGTAGAGACCTCAAACCTCTTCCCAGGCTTGCACTGCAGCAGAGACTGCTGACTGGCTGTCCCCACAGATGGGAGCACTGCACATCACCTGCACCCCAGCTTTACTCTCTCTTTGGCTTCTGGCATCGGGGTAGTTGTGGGACACATGAACTGCAGCATCTCTGACCACAGCCTTCCCCCACTTCCAAGGCAGGCCCACTGGAACAAAAAAGCCTCAAACCAAGGCTAAAAGTGAGAGCTGTCAGCAGTTATGATTGCAATGAGGCATGAATTCATAGGAATAGAGCATCATAGAATGCCTTGAGTCAGAAGGGACCTCTTGGAACACCAGACATCATCACACCACACCAGCCCTGCAGCAATAAACATATTTTTGTGCCAGCACAGACTCTACGCACAGGGTGTGTTGCACAGAGGAGCTGGTACCACCGTGGCCCCCATGCAGCTGCCCCTGCAGCAGGGAAGCCTGGTGTGGAGGGTGAGCAGGGGAGGAGAGCAGGGCCTGCTCACGTGTGAGTGAGCTCCGCAAGGAGATGATTGAAGTGATTCTGTAACTTCAGATTTTCTGAGGGTGTTTTATGGTGTTCCCTCAACTTGCTTGCACAGGCGCAAATTTCAGTCCTGGCTGTCACAGAGTATGACACTCCTATGGACATTTTGTACACAAAAGTAGCTCACAAAATTTACTGGACAGCTGGCTGTCATACACTTAGAAATGCAAATTTACTGCATGTAGTTGTGTTCAACCCTTTGACCTCTTAGCATGTCAACAGATTCATCTAACCCTTTTGTATGGATCATTAGTAAGAAAAACACAGAAGATGAAATTTGAGTTACAGAACTTAATAAACACTTTGAATATTTACCGTCTTCTTGCCATGTAGAACTTTTTAAAGTGCTAAGTGCTGTGTTCTCACATTAAGAAATACCTGCTCCATTTAGCCTTGAAAAAAGAACATAAAGAGAATACAATGCTGCTTTCTTAATAACCTTTTTTCCAAACCAAGAATTTGAATATTATCAACCAAAGGCATGAGCCCAATGCTTCACAGCTAACTTCTACACGTAAATGTCTGCCACAAGACCAGTGTGTGTATATTAATGAAAAGTCATTTTACACAGCTCTTCAAACAACAATATTTAATCATTTTCACATCAAAATCACTATAGCTCACCAGCATTTTCTGTTTTTCTTTAAATATAAACCCAAACATTTTTAAAAGCAGCAGTTTATATCCACAGGTTGAATGCATAATTGATCTTCTTTAAAAAGGGAAAATCCATGTGTTACGTGAAATACTTTCTATTATTATAATGAAATGCAGCAAGAAGAGCTTGTATTTCTACAAACTTTGTTTTCCCATAATAATCAACTCTCAAAACAAAGCATTTTCATAAAATCTTATTTAACCTTCTTCTACAAAGCATGATATGTTGGACTTCTAACTTGGATTTATAAAATGACAAGTTATCTCAACAGGAGAAAAAAAAGAATGTAATCTGACACAAGGAAATGCCGTGACAAATTCAGACTTTTGTTTGCAAAAATGGAACATTTCTGAGATGTCTCTTGCATTTCTCAGGTGCAACTCAGGAATCAATACTTTATTCACCACAGACACAATAGTTTATCTTTTTCGAGGGATGCAATTAGGAAGCCAGAGCTGTTAATTTCTGGATATGTATTGCAAATGTATGACTACAAACCCAAACAGAATTCTTATTCCTTATTCCTCATTTCCTCCTGTTCTAACTCTGCTACTAACTTCACAAAAAAACGTGGAAGTAATATAGAAATCTTTATTGCTGGAAAACTATAGTGGGACTAACATTCTTTGTACAAAAATATTTTAATGCAGTTATTTATAAATGTTAAATAAGAGCATTTCAGTGATAAAATATTTTATTAGTGCTTCTGTTTGAATACATTGAGCAATGTATTGGGACTTAAAAAAAGTTCTCAAGTTTCACTATCCGATCTTTCAGTCTGAGACACCACTGTTACAACAGAAGCAGATGTTATGATAGAGGAAATCATCCCAACCGTGAGGTTCTGTACTGCCAGCTGAGACACATAAAGCCAGATTTGGGTATGGTGGAGTGTGTATTTTATATATCTATGCATGCCAAAAAGATGATGGGAACTCTGCCAACCATGTGTGAACGTGACCAGCTGACTGAACACTGTCACATCCAGCTCCTGGCAGGCAGGATGGTTAGCTGTGATACAGGATATGCTGGCTGGAGCCAGCTCTACCATTTGATGAGGTGGCAAATAGATCCTTTGTGTGTTGTTTTTTTTTTTTTCACTCTGAAGCATCACCAATATCGCTCACCCACTCACTCCACACTATGCAAAAATATCCATTATTTAAATGCTTTGTATAAACTCAACACATATTGCTGACAAGGTATGAGATACTCTGCTGCTAGTAAAGAACACAGGAAACCACAAACAAAAAAATGGGAGACCATATTTTGAAAGGATGAAAGCAGAGAAACTGGAAGAAGTGACGTAAGCATCACATTCAATAACATGATGAAAAGAAAGTCCTGCTGCAAAACCCAGGACTATAAAGTATATCAGCCTATAAGCATACAACATAACATAGCAAACAATAATACCACACAAACAGCAAATGAAACAATGTCACACGACAGAGACTCTTGTGCATGAAATAATACAACTTTTTATTCATGTTTTATAGATTACTTTTATTTATTTTTGCTTTAATAATGCATATTCTGTTCACTCTGTGCAAAATTGGGGACAGAGGCGGGCGTTTAAATCGTCTAATGAAAATCAAGCGGAAATGAACATTCAAGTTGAGGGAGAGGCCTATCAAAACCAGGAAAGATAAAAAGCCACAGCTTCTCAAGACAAAGCTGCTCCCAGCTGCGCCCTTTTGTCCTGCCACTGTGCACATATCTGACTCTACTGACTGAGCAGCTGTACACTGAGAAGGTGACCTCCGCCGGACACCGGGGACAGGAGTCATTGTGGTAGCTACATTAGGGAGACCTGGCTTGCGACCGGCTCCAGTCAGTGTGTGGCAAAGAAAGGCACAAATCATTGCAAAGACCAGACTTCTGTTGGTTTGTTTCCTTCTTGTAAATACATTACTGTACACAACGTAAGTTTAAATTGTAGGGGGCTCGGGGACATAAAATTGCATATTTAACAGAACTTAAAACCGTAACAAAAAGTAGGCTGTTCTATCTCGAAGCAAAAATAATCCCTCCAGCCCCAACATTAACATTCATTCCTGGCTATATGCAGTACAAACATTTTAAAATCTGTGACAAAAGACAATTAAAAATCAAAAGTCAAAATCATAAAGCTTGTAAACAGATAATCTGAAATACACTTTATTTATGGAAAAATATCATCAAAATAGTACCACTATGGACTAAACTGCCTGAGTTTTCATTTCACCTAGGATCTTGAAGTAAAGAGCCTTTAGCACAAGAAGATCAATTTCAGTCACAACTAGTGCTGCACAGCACTGTTTCGGGTGGAAATTTTGTCCTCGTTGGTGTTTTTGTTGTGCTATCAAAAACTGCTGTGCTAATCCTTCAAACACAGGGATGCTGAGGCAATTCTTAAATCATTTGGCACAAAGTTATTTTGGCTGGGGCATAAATTTGAGTCTCAGTCATGAAGAATAATGCAACATTCCACCTATCAAGTATTCACTTTGATTGAAGAGCTTTCTTTATGTCATTAACTTCCATCTGAAAACAAACAAAAAACATATTTGTGATGAAATCAGATGCTTTAACAAACTGAGGCACAGCTGGTGCTGCTTGGAAAGTGCATGTTCCATCTAGTCCACAGGTCTTAAGTATGGGTTTCATACTACTCTTATTTCCACAGATTTCACAAATTGAGGTGACCTTCTCAGATGCATAAGATGACCACTCTCAGCTTCCACGCCTCAGAGCTTGACAAGTATAGTCATAGAATATGCCACAAGTCCTTCCAAATTCTTTAAATTACAACTTTCAGAAGCCACACGGCTTGTGGCCAGGAATTACTTGCAGAATGAGCACTGTGTCCATGCACTAGCTGCTGCACTTACACCCAGCAGAAGTAAACTGAACTCCTGGCAATGAACACTGGTAGCTGAGGAGCAAAATCTACTGTCTCTCTCCTGTAGGGATGGTTGTTGCTGTAGGGATGGTGTCTGCCTTTTACACTCATCAAAGCCTGCGCCCAGACAACTCAAGGGCTCTGATGGATGTAGAGCTGTGTAGTAAAAGGATGCGGTAGAAACCATCATCAGCCCCAGCTGTACAATTGGCCTCTCTGACAGACACTGGAGCCCCTGAGGCAGGGGTATTAGATATATCCAAACACACCCACAGTGCTCAACTGCTCTGTATCATCAAGGCAGTCATCTTTAACACGTGGACTGAATGGCTGTGCTACTTTATGAACACCAGAGAACTTTTAAAGTAATGCAACTTTTGTTTGCTGAGCCCTTGTCTTCACGTAAACCTAATAATGCCACCTTGGCTAGCATCTGAACATTTACCAGTATAAGCAACATTTGAACTGGAGTAAAAGCATTCAGCTGTAAGAGTGTAATTTTAAAACCATCAATACAGGTCTCTGTGTAAAGCCTTAAAGCCATCCTTGGAGGCAGAATCTAGACCTCTGAATAGTCTCGCCTGATAGACAGATTTAAATCAGTAATTGCTATTACAAATGTTACTTTATCTGAATAAATTTCCTTTTAAGCTAAACATGAATTGTGCGTTACTAGAAGCCATAGTTCTATGTGGTTGAATGCACAAAGTCCTTAGGCAGACCTGGAGGACATTGATGGTCTCAAGCTCTGCCACCCTTTGCCATGTTCCCAAGCACTTTACTGAGCAAGAATAGCCTCCTGAAGTTACCATAAAAATATAATCAATACTAAGCCACTTGTAATGTACATACACTAGACTAGGACTTTTTCAGTTGGAAGGGACCTACAATGATCATGAAGTCCAACTGTCTGACCACTTCAGGGCTGACCAAGTTAAAGCATGTTTTTAAGGGTATTGTCCAAATCACTCTCCAAAACTCAGAAAAGCAGTTTAAATGTCACTCCATTTCTAAGCAGCACCATCAGTGATCCTAGCAAATGACTTTCACACAAGCTGGGCACCGTGCTACCTGGCAAATGACTAAGGCAGCATAACAGTAGCTAGAGCAAAGGTACTGTAAAACTATGGTAGCAGTAACTGGGCTCTTAATCACAGCACCTTCTTTCATATTGTTTAGTATGCTTTCATAAAGACAATCTGTAAAGCAGACATAAATATCTTGCTGTATGAAATAATATTCCAAGCATATCAAGTACACAAGTGAGACATGTGTACTTCAAAATATAAAGCTTTCAGAGAAAGCAAATTATTTAAAAAGACATGATTTGTGACCAAATCAAACCATTAAAACTGAGACTAAAAATATCATAGCTTGAATCATTTATTTGGTTTAAATTTTTTTTTTTGTCTGCTTGTGATGATAAATTTTTAGATAATTATAATTTTTTTTAGTAAGTACCCAGTATTGCAATATATATGACACAGACTGGCATATATATGAAGGAAAATGGATAGCCTAACAGAAATGTTAGTAGTTATTGACTCACTGGAATCTAAGTGTCTTCGCAGAGTTTTATGTCCCATAGCTGAGGCTAAATCAAGCCTACCAATACTTCCATAACATTACAAATAACTTAAGTACCTGCAATCGTAGACGGATCTTCTTTTCTTCATCCAACTCAGACAGCAACTGTTTAATCTCTTTTCTGTTAAAAGAATGCAAAAAAACCCTTGGAATGGAAATACACTAGTGAAATACAGAAGATCCACCTCTTGGAGGCATATTTTCCCTGCTTCACTCATTAGCTTTTTTTTCTCTAATTAAAATCAGTATACTCTTGCATACTATATGCTATATTACAGAGAAGTAAGACTTCCTATAAAAGGACAGAACCTCCCATCTCTGCCCCCCCCATACCCCTCATGACTACTGAATAATACATTTCCTCCTAACAGCCCTGCATCTACAGGCTTTGCTCTGGACTAGCTGTATCAACACTCTTATCAGCACCCAGTTGTCTTTTTTACCGTACAAAATGTAGATGGCTTGGCTGTTGGTGAGTCACAGGAACTGGTAACACAAATCCTGCCCATGCTATTACACACTTAAGTCACTTAAAAGCTGTTTATGCTAGCAATACAATGTAACCTTCAACTTCATTTGTAAGAATTAATGATCCCAAATATGGATGTGCTATCATCCACCTTTGTCGGGAAGGGGAGCATAGCTATCAGGAGCAGACATACTCTCACGTTTCCACTGAGGGACCTCGCCTTAGGACAGAAACGAGTAGGTGGAAGCTGCCCTTGCACGAACACCAGAGGGAAAGGAGTCAGCCTAAGAGGTGAAGCCATGGGGCTCGCTGGCTAGATCCACCTTGAGCCATGCCCTCCCACATCTCCTCCCAAACTCCCTGCACTCCTCTGTTCCGCCACAGCCTCTGCACGCTGCTTTCCCTTTTCTTTTTCCTGCCTGGGCTACATAGAACTGACAGAGTGAAGGTTTAGCTTCCAAATCATGTTACAGATGGACAGTGACAGTCTTTTTTCCTGAGCTTCTCAACCCTGAACATGTTCTGTCAGATGAAAATCACTCACAAACACTAAGGCAAACAGTGCAGAGTAACGTACATGAAGGCAAGATCAAGGAGAAACTACTACCACCACCATGCATGATTAGATGCATCCCACCTACAGATGTGATTTGCAGTACTTACTTTTGCTGGTCTTTCATGGTTTCAATGATGGTTCTTAGCTCCTTAATTTGTGTTCTTAGCTCCTCCAGGGCAGCCTGACCTTGGCTCAAGTGCTCAGTCTTTGGTTTTCCTTCAGTACCAAACAGGGATGGGGAATTTGACCTGTGGCCTGTTGTTCCCATAGCAATTGACTGAAATCCAGGTGATGGTGAAGGGGATAGTGATGGTTGCACATTACTGCCACTAGCCAAACCTCCTGGTTTTGGAGGCAAGGAAGTTTTATTATCAGACACCTGCAACACAAAGAATAACATTTAATGTCTAGAGAAAGCTTTATGAAAATCAGACCTCTAATGAATATTAAGTATTTTGCTGCTCTTCAGTAATGTTGAAAGACCATAGTCAAACACGGACAGCTTTGGCCAAAGCATGCCAATTAGTCCTTAACTTTGTACATGGTACATCAGAAGAGGTCTGGTTGGGATGCAGAAGTTTAGACAGCTCCAGTAAGACTTCCCACAGTTGCTACAACCTGTCAGCAAGAAGTGTTCCCAGAATCTCAGATCTAGTAGTGCAATGAACCAGGGAGAGATGCCCAGTGTTTCTCTCAGAAGTTCGTGAGAACATACCTACATCCACAGATGCAAAACTGTATGGCCAAAAATCTTCCTTAAGTATTCCTTATGTTTGCTTCTTGGTATGTTATAAAAAGAAAACACAAAATCCTATGGCTTCAAAATGATAAGATATTAATAAGAATGTCCTGTCTTCTATTAACTGAAGCTTCTGTGAATCCCCAAAACTGCCAATGGCTCTATTCCTCCAGGAACTTAACAGAAAAAGGCAGTGCTTATCTAGTTACCCTCGAACCTTGTGGCTAGATCAGGAGGATCCCATGCTTCTTGAATTGCAATCTAGTGCTCTATTTGTCTACCCTATCTTATTAGACAGGGTACAGAAAATCTGAACTCCACTTGCCATACATGACCAGCTACTTCACTGAATACCCAGAACAGCGTACAAGTACAGTTACCACAATGGCAAGTAAGGCCAGACTTAATTATTTATCATAGAATCATATAGATTGGAAAAGATCTTAAAGATCATGGAGTCCAACCAGTAACCCTACTCTACATGTACGCTGACAGATCACATCCCTAAGCATGGTATCTGAGCATATTGTTAGTTGGCAATGCTATGTGCACATTATATGACAGCTACCAGGAATATCTGAAAATCATATTTGGCCAAGAATTAGAAAAAGCACTAGGCAAGCCTCCAACTCTATCTTTGGAAAGGAGATATTGAAGTTGAATGGCAAATACAGTAAGATACTGAGAAAAAAATGGTATGGAATAGAAGGACACATTTAAGTGAGGAGTTGGGAACTGGGCATTAGCTGGACAAAGCAACCAAGAAAAAAGTTCAGAGTCAGATGAAAATTAGGAGAAAGTGGGATGGGAAGGGAAGAAGAGCATCCACCAAGTTCTGCAAATAACAGTCTTCCCCACTCTGCAAGTGTGACTGAGCACAGAACTTGTCCTGGGCAAGCACTGCCTAAAAAAATTGTTCTGCAGAAAGAACAGTGTGACCATAGAAATAAAAGCGGTGTTGTAATCACAAGAAAGCTGAATCACTCCAATGGTTTTAATGCTTGACTTCATGTGCATGCATGAGTAATGTGTACTTATGAATGGATCTTTCATGGGTAATAACTCTTATATGACTGGATGTAAATTTCCTTCAGATTGAAGAGAGACATCAGGCTGAGTTCAAAACTGAAGCAAGTGTGCAAGACACAACTGGAGACATCCACTCTGAACACCTGATTACAGGGCTTAACTGTCTTCTATCAACATTAAAGCTTCAAGCAGCTACTTTCTGATAGTAGTGACCTTGTTTTACAGGAACAACACCTAAATCCTTGGCATATCAGCATATAATTTATGAACATTGGCCCAAAGGTATTCCTTAATACAAGTGCTCCCAGAAGAGGGAGCTATACAGCAAAATATTTATTCTTGCAACTTTATCACAGAAGTGTATGACTTCATCTTTCAAATACTTCTGCTATAGTATTAGGATATAACATTTGTGTTATTAAAGGTGTCCTTATGTACTAAAAATAGCTCCAACCTTTAAAGCCTGATCTACACACTCCTGTGTTTGATTATTCTACAGTTTTCTATTGATATACAGTAAGAACAACAAAAGCCTATGAAATTAATACAATTATACCACTATAAAAAGTGATTATACTTGCAAATTTAAATTCACATACTATTAAAGTGGCTCAAAGAGTTGTAAATTCTCTGCTTATAGACTCTTCTAATGTAAACTCAATTTACAGCTGAAAAAAAAAAAAGGGCCTTTGTTTCTCAAATTTATTTCCCTAGCTTCTCTGATTCTGTGAAATGAATTTACACTAGATGATTTTTTTTCACAGTTTGGTTATGGATACATTTTAAGTGTGCAATTCACTTTAGACTTGCATTTCAAACACAGAACAGTCTTTAGAAACCTTTACCATTTTAGGCTTCTTTAAAGGGCTAGTTACCAGGTGACTGTTTTATTAAATTTTAAAAGTTAAGTTTTTGAATATTGTTTTAAAAAATGAAGGCAGATGTGACAAAGCTCATCAGAGGCATTCCAATTAACTTACTTGTGAAATTGTAACAGTTCTTGATTTTCTTGATGCTTCAATAGCTCTGTGAGTAATGGAAACATGTTCCTCCTTCTCATCTTCAGGACTTGGTGAGTCAAAGAAATCTGGGCTTGAAAGGGATGACTGTGTAGACACACACACCACGAGAGAGGAAATAAAAAAGCAGGCATTTTAATTATACAAGAATTCAAAAAAAGAAGAATAAAAGCATTTATGTGATGATATTTTTTAAAGTTATAATTTTCAAAATATAACAACACTTAAAATCAAGACTCTCCCTCCCCCCATTCCCCCTTTTTTAGACCTTATTTTCAAGGCTACAATGCTTTAAGAACATTCATAAAATAAGTTATAACTAAAAGTTGAATTCAACATTAATTTACAACTTTGCATTGCATTATATCGTAAGATGAAAGCATTCTTCTGTCCAAAAGAGCTGTACCTGACTTAGCTAGGATGCTGAGCACTGCGCTGTGGGGATGCCAGCTCTGCCACCTGGACATCTCTGCCATGGCTTTGCTCAGTACAGGTCTCACTCTGCTCTTCAGAGGACCCATGGTGCTGCCCGTGCACACTGCTGCCGTGGCAGGGCTGCCTTGAGCATGGCCTCTTATAAAGGTGAAAACAGGAAAGGTTCTTTCCACCTTGTCCTGGTTTGAGCTAGACCAGAACTAAGTCAGTTCAGTGATTTTAGTTTTCTGCTCAGTCTCTTCTAAGTAACTGCACTTTCTAAAGTTAAAGGCACATTTTTGCAGACAGGGTCTGCTTCTAGCACTGATAATGTCCAACACTTAAGAGTTAGTACCAATGACTGGTGTGCAGGCCACGGTCACTGCTAGATCTTATGCACCATGTTGGGGGGTGCAGAAAGTAAAAGGCTGCACCTATGGGGAGGAGAGGCAGGTGACCCTAAACTGACCAATGAGGTATTCCATCCTATATATGTCATATTCAGTATAAAGCTGAGGGATCACGAGGGTCAAGCTCTCTTCTTCAACAGATGGTGTTCAAGGAGCACTCTCTCTGTTCTGCCTTTGATCTAGATCTGTGTGTTCCTCAGTCCAGTTCCAGACTCCAGCTCCTGAATCCGGTTCCCATCTGCCACTAAGTCCAGTCTGGGACTTGCCCAGTGCCCGCTCCACAGCATTGGTGGTGATGGTCACGTAATTGCCATCATGTCTGTGTGTGTGGGGGGGTTGGTTTTATATGTATTTGTATATATTCCATTTTATCATTATTATTTTCATTAAAGCTGGTTTAGTTTTCCAATCCATAAGTCTCTCTCCCTTATTACCTTTCTCTTCACCTTTGGGAAGGGTAAGGGGTTAATAGAGAGTATCCATCATTTCCTAGTGGCTGGCGCAGCCTCTAAAACTTGACACACCCCTTACTCCTTTCCCCATAGATTTGACAGGGGAAGAAAAACATTTTTACTTGTCTTTTATGTTTCTCTATTTTTGTACATCGTCAATTTTGAAAGCTTTTTTTTTGTGATCAATTAGTTTCATAGTAATCCTTTTTGTTTCTCTCCACTCTGTTCTTCTTCAGCAAAAAGAACGCAGGTAACCATCAGCAGTTCTCTCATTCTGATTTTCCAGAATGTAAAAAAGCACAAAAATGAAAAAATCCCAACACCCAAAGAAAAAGACACTGCAAACCTAAGAAGCGGTTTCCAAAGTATGGTTTATGAGACCAACTTGTCTAAAGATACATGTTAGAGAGTGAAATTTAAATCACCCTTCTATTAACAATTGTGAGCTTAATGAGAAGAAACACACGATGGCTCAAGGAGAGCTGTTGAAGGCTGAAATGGTCTGTTGGCCCTCAAAATCTGGTAAATGTCCTAGAGAAACTAAGGGAAATGCTTCTTTTGGGAAACACTTTCAAAATTCTTAATACTTAGCACAAATTCGTTTATTCCAAAGATTTTTATAAAGGATATTTCTGGCCCCAGTCATGGCTGGCTAGGAATGCTTGGCAGCACCCAAATAAGGGGGTACAAATCTTACAAGGAAGGGAATGTTTTAAACATCAGTATTCAAAATACTGGCAGTCTTCTGACGTGAATTTTCCTGAGATGTGCTTCTTATGCCTCACTGTACGTGAGAAAGAATGGCTGTGTAAATGTAGTAAAAACACCAGGGAACACAAATAGGAGGGGAGGTGGGGGGTGGAATGAGAAAAAAATATTTTTAGAAGAAAAGGAAAATTAACTTACAGACGTGAGAGACTGGGAGGGTGGTCGCCTGCCAGTAGCTTTTGGTCTGGTTGTAGTTGGATGATTAAGCTTCTCAGCAATTGGTAATACAGAGTCAAAACCTTCCAAGTCTTAAAAATAAACAGAATTGATTTGGTTTTCTGGCAATTGTCCTCAAAGGGAAAGAATCAAATCCCATTTTCCCCATTGTGTCACAGTATTTTCTACATGTTTAGCCACCATGATGTCACTAAAAAAACCTGGAAGTCAAAAGCAGCTGTAATCCAGTCACCCTTGCCAAGCACAATTACCCTTCCATCTGAAACACAATAAAGCAGAGGGGGAATGTGTAGAGGAGCCTTGGGCTTTGTTTTCTGTGTAGTGAAAGCTAAATGACAACATGAGTCCTATGGCATGGAATAAACAGCTTCAAAATTTCCATCTTGCTATTAAATGGGTTAGTAATTTTTTTCCCTGAATATTTGGACACATAAGACAGTGCACATGTTGTCTCAAAAACTGTACTGCCAGCGCTGCATCTGCAGCAATTGCTTAGGGAAGCACAGAATGAGAATGATTGAGCTGGAAGTGTTCTGCAGGTTCCTGGATACCAGCAGCTGGAGGTAGCATAGTTTCCAGTAGCTGTATGTGAGAGGAACATCTCCTTCCAGTAGTCCAGAGGTTATGGTAAGTAAAAACTCCAACAAGGTCCTGAAGGTGTACAGAGCACAGGAAAAATAGTTCTGCTTGACTGCAGTATCGACTGTTGTCACGGTTAGCGAAATGCGCTGGGAAGTGTTTACTGAATCCAGCTACATGGTAGCAGGTTCACAAGAAAGAACAATGTGAAGAATGAAGGAATACCACAGATCTTGATTGCATGCCTGAATCAAATGGCTTAACACCATTCATCTATTTTGATGGGTTATATCAGTTTCACTCACCTCCCTTTCAAAATGTCCTGCTGCATATGTTAAGCAGAAATGAGTCAGAAAACATAGAAGAGCTACTTTAGACAAGATAAATCAAAATTTTGTAAAATTACTTTCAGGCATGAATCAAATTTTGGAATGATACTCATTATTCAGAGACTATTTTCCATTGCACACACGTCAGAAGAAACAGTTTTTAAGTTAATAGTTATATATACTGGGTACTTCATTTTCAGAACTGTTACAGAACAGTTAATCTCTGAAGATACAGATTTGTTGCTGTATTAGAACCATAGTACAAAATTACACAATGGAAATACAAATTAATTGATGTGCCCGTGCAATAAACTGCATGTACTGAAGGACACTTAAACTGATTCCAAGTAGTCATGATTTGGCAGCTAGTGAGTAAATGGGATCGGACACTCCTTACTTAGCAATATTCTTCCAACTCTGGGAGGTAAAAAAAAGAAGAAGCAAAAAAAAAAAAAAGAGATCTCTTTCAATAGCCCTGAAATAGTCTAAGGCTATTCACCTCCAAATACTACTCTATTTTTGGAGCAACTCTTCCTATATATAACCAGTGACCCCACTGTCCTCTACCAGGTATTTATCTCACTGCTTTTTTATTGACTGTTGCAACCCATGTCCAAAGGTAGGTCACAAATTCTGTCAATGGGAGTTTGGCAAGCCTGAACTGTACAACTTGTTTGGCAAGCAACAACTGTACCAAACATATCAGGTGAGGCTACAGTGCTTTTAAAGTAAAAATGAGCTAACATTATCAGACTGCACAAAACCTATCTGGAGTCCTACAGAACTCCAGGATTTCAGGAGAGGAGAAATGCAAGTAAAAAAATCATATTCTGTGGGAAAAAAGCAAACATAAGAGCTGTTTTCCAGCAATGATAAAATTAGTGGCTCTCTACGATAGAGTGACTGCACTGGTGGACAAGGGACGACCTGTGAACGTGATTCATCTGGACTTCTGCAAGGCCTCTGACATGGTCCCCCACAACATCCTACTCACCAAGTTGGAGAGATATGGATTTGATGGGTGAACTGTTCAGTGGATAAGGAATTGGCTGGATGGCTGCATCCAGAGGGCAGTGGTCAATGGCTCAAAGTCCAGAGGGAGAGCAGTGACAAGTGGTGTCCCTCAGGGGTCCCTACTGGGGTCTGTCTTCTTTAACATTTTTATCAATGACATAGACAGCTGGATCGAGTGCACCATCAGCAAGTTTGCAGATGACACCAAGCTGAGTGGTGCTGTCGATACACCAGAGGGATGGGATGACCTGGACAAGCTGGAGAGGTGGGCCCAGGTGAACCTCGTGAGGCTCAACAAGAGCAAGAACAATCCCCACTATCAATACAAGCTTGGGGAAAAGGTGATAGAGAGCAGCCCTGCAGAAAAGGACTGGGGGGTGCTGGTAGACAAGAAGCTGGACATGAGCAGCCAGTGTGTGCTTGCAGCCCAGAAGGCCAATCGCATCCTGG
>JANHGN010009505.1:0-22857 GCA_024605025.1 Megaceryle maxima
TTTTCCTCCCGCCCCATAAAATACTTTCCCTACAATTACTATGTAGGCAAATTTTATAGAAATGGGCCCCCCCCCCCCCCCCCCCCCCCCCAAAAAAAAAAGGCTTATTTTCAGCTGCCAGGCATTTCAAACAGCACTAAAAAAAAGGTTATGGTAGGAATTTATCAAAAAGACAAAAAAGTTCAACCTATTTTACTCAGCATCAACATTTTCTAAAAGAAGAAAAAGGGAAAAAACGTTACTGACAGCTTTTTGAGCTATTCCCAGTTAAAATTGTTCTGATATCTTCTCCAATATGACACTATGCAAAGTACCCAGGAAGCATGAAATAGGGAACTGTCTTCCACTGAACTGTTACTGAAGTTTAGAGAAGTTCATCTCAGGGGAAAAAAAAAAAAAAACAACAACTCCCCTTAAGGAAGGCACAAGCTATAACACCATCCCTACTCTTGCACTGTCCTCCACCATGATCTGTTAACTGGGCTCTGATGACTAAACTGATGACTTCTTGCTGTTGCCCTCTACAGACATTTTTGCTTTATCTCACTGCAGTGCCTCTCCATTGCAGTATTTCAGATATTCTGTCCATAAGGTTATCCAAATTCTGTGCCAATTCCAAGTTGTTTTTTTTCTTCCAAAATGTACCACAAACAAAGCCCCAGGTTACAGAATAAAAGCAAACAGGCCAAGGAGTGACTATCAAATGTTCGTAGCCTTTCCCATGCCAGATTTGGAAGTAATTAATTTCTCTCCTTTAACAAAAAAACCTACATGAATATAGCTCACACTCTTGAAGAAGTGTCTATGGAAGTAGGAAGACTCCTCCCTCAAAAGCTAGTGTCGCTAAGCAAGCCTCAGGGGCAGCAACTAGAGATCTATAGAAAAGAAGAATAGAAGACGACGACAAAAAAACATAATGCTGACCTCCATAACAGCAAAGAGGAAATGAGGAACAGCAGAGTCTGTAGCTGCCCTCAAGCTGAATTAGAAGCAGAAAAAAACCTTATACTTCCAAACCTTTCCATCTGAGCAGGATGTGCAGAACACTACTCTCATACACTCTTTTCTCAGCTTGTGGCACTTTATGAAAATACTGTGCTGTACAGGATCACACATCCATACAGATTCTGCTTTTGCTCACATCAGCCTCATCCATGGACTTCTAGCAGAATTCCTCCATTGGCAACTCTGACCCTTCAGTAAACGGGCACTATTAAAATCATCAGTAGTTATTCATGACATTTAGTCACTATTTCATTCTGCTTTTAGGTTTTTTTTCTTCCCCTCCCCCCTCTGCTCCCCCAGGCATGAGCTTCTTTGTCTTCTTCAGATAAATGATCCACCAAGGCCAAGACAGACTATCTGTGACAAGGTAAGGTAAGTCACAGCACAGTGCCTGTGTTTCACACCTGCCTCTTGATTCCATTCTACTTGAATTTCTCTGGAACCATGAAGATCAAAAAGCAGTTTCAGATACTGTAATTTGGGAGGGAATAATGAGAAACAGCATGAACCACTTGGAAAATTAAAAGGGACATTAATTCTGATCTGAACAAGATCAGTGTTCTGACAGTTTTGACTTCTGGATGAATATGCAGGTATACTGCTTCCTAAGCCTTTAGCTTGGTCATTACTGAATACATCTTTATAAGAGTGCCAGAGGCAAACACTACCTCCCTCTTCACTGAGCTAATTGGGAGGTGATAAACTCAAGCTATTATCACACTGTTCGAGCTTGTGCTAATTGCATTGCTCCAAACTCAGCAAGTTATAGTGGGAAAGCCAAAGAAATGCTGCTTACGAACAGCATCTTGGGCTGGAAATGGAATTTCAGACTAAACAAGAGACTTCAATGATGCTTTCTTCTCCATGGATAAGGGTGCCAAATGCAAACCTTTTTCCAGCCTGCCACAAATTCCATTCTTTATATGAAAATTCCAGCACAGACAAGAATTGACTTGCAATAGCTAACTGGTGGCATTGCTTGGCATAAAGACCTGTTTGAGTACCTGTCAGGAATTAAATAAAGCACGTACTAAACATGGAATACCTACTCTTCAAATGCAAGTTCAAGTTACTCACTACTCTGAAGCACCTCAATCTCTGTCTGGCTTTTATTTAGGAGGAGTACTGGAAATAATAGTCCACTATATTTCAAGAGCAAATCTGGAAACTTAGCATTTATTAACAACTGTATTCTATCCAGCTCAAATTTCTAGGAACTCTACAGTCTTACATAAGAAGATATAGAGGAATGGGGATGGAAACAGACACTGATTACTTTCCCACGTTGGAGGTTTTTACTGGAATAACTAAGGGTTATTCAGTAAACTTTCAGTAAGAGTGGGACAAGTTACATCACACAGCAGCCTCATGGCAACATCAGCAGCAGCATCACCTCAGTTTAAGTTCAAGCAGACTTCAGGGGAAAAAGTTATTTGTTTCTTTTTTCCCCAGAGTAGAAATCCATTTCCCACCTAACTTTAGTGTTGACTTTGACATTCAGAAATCCGTAGACACTTTAGCATATTTAATCCAAAATTACATTGAAACATATGCTACACTTTTGATCACCACTCCAAAATTTGTAAGATCTCAAGATTTACACTGACAGATCTCTAATGTACTGACCACATAGTTTAAGAAAGAGAAGCAAAAGAATACAGTTAAAACAATCACAGCAGGAGAAGGTAACAACATAGAAAAAAGAAATTATGCTTTAAATAGCAAAAAAGAGTTTGGACTACACTTTTCCAACACAAGAAATAGTAGTTTTCCTTTAAAAAGCAATTTATGAATCATGATAGATCTAAGTAAAATCCACACCCATGTTAGCGTACTGTATTCAAAAGCTACCCTCTCCCACATATTTGTAACTACAACTGTTATTCCCCCTGGATATACTAAATTTAGCAAGGTTATTTGGATTACAGCTACAACAGAGTTGAAGTTCCAGTACTTATAGGCTAAGAAAAAGTTCTGAGGGAGGGACTTGATTTTTTTTTTCATATATATTTTTCAGTCATCATGAGAATCTCCTAACTTCTCAGAGCAATACAGCTCAGCAGTCATTATTTCAACCAGTTCAGTGATACAAGTATTTGCTCAGTGCCTTGTGTGTGTCCAAGAAGATATCAATCAAGCAAATAAGCATCAAGCAGACTACCTTGAAAAGGGAATTTATACAATTTCCATTCCAGCCGTTAAGGTTGCTGAAGTTTCAGGCATAAACAGATTAGATTTGCAATTACACCTTTCTTTTCCATGAGGCAACAAACCATTTGTGACTTCTTGTAATTAAATTCCTTTCAAGCCATCACACCTTTGGATTCCAGTAGTAAGTTGCAGCAAGTCAACTCCAGAATACAACAGACACCCATTAAAGCACGCTTCATGCTGCAAACAAGTGGTTACTGCTTAAAGCAGTATTATTATTCATGAAATATACTTGAAATACATATTGTAATTCAAGAATGTTCTCTATTCCTATTACCTGCTAATAGCCAAGAGAAAAATCATGCTACATTTTGTTTCCTTTCACCCTGTGTCTTTCCTTTCTCCTTTCTTTGCTGCAAAGCCATGTAGATTAAACCAGAGATGTTGCTCGCTCATACTCCCCTCACACAAATCACAGCCTTGACCATGGCCTGCGGATTAGGTGATACTGAGCAGGGGAGGAACCATTTCTGTCTGGCTAGGACTGGTTCAGCAAGCCTCTTCAAAAGGTTATTTTGTCTCAAGTCTTCATCTGGACACAAGACTCTCCTTCTCTCCCCTTCTCAAGCTAAAAACTCTGAACATAGCCTGATAATTAGAGAGCTGGGAAGTCTGTGATACAAATTGGCAAATGATTCTGACAATCATTTTTCTTCTTTTCTCATATACCAGTGCATTACTAAGAGCACCACTGCTATCTGCAGCTCCTGCCATACTTTGGAATACAAGACTACGGTCATCCAAGGAAAACTCTGACTTTGGCATAAGTTGAATGTAACTCCAAAAGAAACCAAAGTGCTCCAGTGTTTCTCAAGGAGGTCAGTGACATCAGTGGGTCAGCAGCACTAAGTTTTGCTCTGAAGATTCACTCTAACTTGGCCTTGCTGTTTACTAGCGAAGAAATACCCAAACAGTAGATTTTCCCTATATCTCATCAGTCTAGGACTTCTTGTAGTAGAACAGGAGTTTCCTTTTATGCACATAGGCTTAAATGCAACACAAGCAAAGATGTCTAATTTAGAAATTAACAAACTCAGTCTGAGACAATCTTAACAAATGTAAACTACAGAAATACAAACTGAATATAGAGAATCTCACAGATGATTATTTGCTTGGATCCAGCAGCATTTCCACAGAAAAACTAAATTCAGAGATGTTTGACATGGTCAAATGGAAACCTTGAATCCTTTTAGTTATAAACCAAGATAAGAACATTGTTTGTCTCTATAGTATACTTATATGATGCTCATTCAATACAACAACATTCACTTAAATACAGTCAGTAGCACCTACTGCTTCTTCATTATTAGCTTAATATCGAGTCATGAAGTAGCTTTTAAAATTTAGGTGTAGCATAACAAGATGGGAGTTGCTATTCATTTTGTATAGGTCAAATATATAATTAAGTCAGCTTCCAGATCACACTACAGAGCATTACATGAGTAGGAATTACTTTTGGATCACACATCCTCTGGCATGATGCTTCAATCACATTTAATTACTTGGTAGTTGCATACCAATGAGTCAAAGGAAGATTTATGATAATGAAAATATATTTCCATACATACTTTTAACATTTTCCTGTTCTCATGTACCAAGAAATGTAGGATTCAGGATTTTGAAGCACTTACTGAAACATTTACACTTAGTTCTATTTAGATATCTGTAGTCCCATGCCCTAAAAATATCCTTTATCCAATCTCCACATTAAAAAAAAAAAAAATCTGTATAAGTTGTGTTCCTACCAGTATCAATTCATATCACTGCAAGGAAGTAGTAAAAAGTACAATGCAAAGAAATACTTAAGTTGAGAAGCACAGAGCCCAATTCTGAGAACAGGAAAATAATTTCTTTTAAATTTTTACTCAAATGAGCAATAATGGCTGTATAAAAGCAGCAGGAATCTCACTACCAACTCCTCTGATTTTGCATTAGATCCACAGTGCCTGTTATCATAAGAGCCATATTTAATTTCTATGGAAGGGATTTTTCAGAAACCACCCCTGAAAAAATATTAAACAAGGACCTAAACTGACTTCCCTATTCAACAGGGGACACCCCCCCCCCCAAATATTAAATCGAGAGATTTTATTTGCACAGAGTTTTAAAAAGAAGTACAGTCATATCAGTCAAAGAAAAAGCAAATTGTGCCTCATACTGAAACATTTGCTTAATAACACAGTGAATGTAAGCTAAATATTTTTGCTGCAATATTAAATCTTAGAAAATAAACAGTAAATCGCTAAGTGTAATTACACTGTGATAAAACCATACACATTGAAAAACAAAAGTTCTAAATGTACCTCACTATGTGGCAACTCTGGTAATGCTATACACAGCCAAACTGTGTGGCTATCCACCTTCAACTTCAGAGCAGATGATCTTAAAACTCAAGGAAGACCAAGAACCTGTGAGACTGAAGTCTGCTAGGAGAGTCTGGAAAGAGCATTTGAACCACACCAACCAGATTCCATCTTTTATTTTTACAGACTACAAGGAAGTTTCAGGACCATTAAATGCATGCCTTTTTTTTTCCCCAAAGCAGTATTTGGATAAATGACTACTGCTAAGAATGTTGCAGCTGCTTTCCAGAAATCAGCTCTTCTGCATTTTGCCTCCATAGGAAGTAAATTACAGCATAGGGTGGGTTTTTGATGAAAGTGTTGGACTGCCCTTCATTTTCCAGATAAGAATGGCTTGAATGTTAGATCTGATAAGACTAAATTTCAGTTTGTAAAAATGGGCCATTTAAGTTGTCTTGCAGGTCAAAACTGAATATATTTCTCAATGATCAAAGTTGTTATTAGTATGCAGTTAGCTCTGAATAATAGGTCAAACTCAAAAGCACCTTCAGTTTCACAGCATGCTGAATGAGGATCTTAGCAAAGGAAAGCAAAGAGACCCAGTGTCAAACATGAAGTAATTGATTAGCTATCTTGTGTTCTAACAGCACAGTTTGCTTTCTACATTGTACAGGCTCTATGAAGTGCAAGATTATTTATTTGTTATTGTAATATGACACAGAAACTATTAATACACATATCTACATATCATTAGACAACAGAGTAATTGAAGTGGCTTCACAGAACAGCAAACATTGAAACCATGTGATGTGGCATATCTGTGATCTTCTAATGTATCACCCAGTGATTCCTGTACCTGTGTGACTACATTACACTCAGTATTCACCTAATTTAATCAAACGAGTTTTACCACAAACATTTGGTTGCTCTTCTGTCTGCTAGGAGATTAACACTAAACCTGAAGCAGTCACGATCTTAGACATAAGATGTTTCTTGATAGCACTGTGGAAGGACTGTTTATTTTGTTTCTGCTCTAAATATATTCAAGAAATCAACCCACTGAGCAGAAACCTACAGAGACTTTGAAATGAAGACTTTTGAACAGAAGTTGCAGAAGGCAACTACTTAGGAAACAGTTTTGTATCCATGGTTTGAATGCCAGATGCGTTTCCACCACTTTAAAAATAATGGAGTCCAGGAAGTGACCTCACCAAAAGCTACCTTAGGTTTACCACCACACAGATTCAAAAACTTCCTGATATTAATTTTCCTGTACACTAAGCAGGTCGATGCATGATCCAAAATATGCTTCCTCAAAGCCACTCTGCTGCTGTTTTAAGACTTACTTTACTCTGCCCATGACTCCAGGAGGAAAAATTTGAATTTTTCACAGTGTGCACAAGATTCTCTTTACTCTTCAGCAAAGTAATGTGAAACAAGCCCTGACTCTGAGGGCGTGATTACATCCACCCTATTTTGAAATATATGTTTTCAGTAACACTGATTTAAGTGGAACTTACACAGTACCAAAAAGCATGAGCCAACACTTGCTTAGGTCAAATCAAAGCCTCTGAAGAAGTGTAATCCCTTCTCGTTGTGACCTTAGAAGTATACCCTGACTAGTTATGGAGAGCAAAATTAAGCTGCACAACCATGTAGAAGAACAAAAGAAAGAAAAAACAACTTAGGAACATCTTCGTGTTACTGTAAATAGAACATCAGCAAACAATAAACAGAAATTAGCAACCGCAGGAGTGACTACAGGAATTATTTATAGGTTTGTTTTTTTAAAAAATAGCATTTACTGTTTCAAAAGCACATGGATTTTCAGAATGAGATAAGGCATTTTCTGTAAATGAGAAGCTATTCTGAGAGAACAGCATATTAGCACTACTGCCCCTGGAGACAACTGCATCCACTACAGCAGACACGCTGCAGGAGAGGGACCACAGCACGCAGCTTTCACCCATCCCCACAAGACACTGTGTGACTAACTTGGTTGAAGAAAATGGACAACTATGACCTAAGGAGCTGTTTTTCTTTTTAGCTGATTTATCTGTTTGGGGTTTTTTTTATTAACTGCTTCCCCTTACATTTTATTCCAAGAATTGTTTTTTCAAAGGATTGTGTTTTGACTTGCATAGCATATTCTTTTTTTCCTATTGATAAATGGAAGTGTTGCACTTATGTAGCAATTTCCTTAAAAAAAAAGTGAAGAGGTTAGCCATTTTGTTCCTCAAAAAAGTGCTTTTACTGTGAATTATTTTTAAAAATGCTGATTGTGTCTGGTTCACTGCTTCACAGATGGATGAAGCCTTTTTTAAGATGAAGCCTCCACATAGCGAGCCCACTAATAACAGCACACAGGTAGAATGCTGTCTACGAGATCATGCACAAAGCAGTAATTTACTGTTGAATGAGTTATGTCAAGGTTGTCTTGCTATAATAGTCACAAGTAATTATTTGGGCTTTTTAAACTATCTAAAGCTTTTATAAAAGGCCAATGGAAGAAGAGAATGAAGAATCTGTGCAGTACTGTCATTCAATCTTCATCTCAGTAAGAAGGAAAATTTTTCTTCAAAGAGAATCCTAAATAGTGACAGTAATATTTTAGCACCTGTCCTCAATACCTTCTCAAAAAAAAAGTTAAATTCCTAGAAAGTGCTCTAATTCATCCTGCTTCAAATGTTCTTCAAGATCCTAAAATTATTATAGAAGATGACTGAAAGAAATTAAGTGACCCACACTTACTGCCAGCAGCTGAACATCCTTCATTTTGCTGAAATTGAAGGTGAGACTACAGTGCTGGGAGCTCAACTGCCTGGCAGGCCAGAACTTGAGAAGATATTAATGAAGAGGATACACAAAGTCATTTCTCACAGTAAAGCCTGATCTGGCAATCCATTTAAAACTTCCATTGATTTAAAAGAATTTTCCTTCCAGCAACATCAATGTTTCTAGGTTTCCAGTTTTTAAATCAAGATGCTCATTAACATTTTGGTTTATTCTTGAAATTCTGTATTGTTGAAATGATGGAATTATTTCAGAAACTCAGCTTTACTAAAAAAAATAAGCTTTTAATTTACATTCTTGTGTAACAGCTTACATTCTTGTTTGCAGTCTTACAGATAAATCCATCATTAAAATACCATCCAAATAGCTTAAAATGTAGAAGGTAACAGAAAAATGGAATCTAAAATTACTGCTTTTAAAATATCATGATTGAAGGCAGATTCACAAATTTGAAAAGAGAGCTTTACTTACAATTTAATACATGGAGTTGGTAATCCAAGAGTAGCTTTATGATAAATCCTGTGTATTTCTTAGATTTAAGAGGGTTTTTTACATATATATCTACACATACACATTTTTCCTCATACTAATTGTATAACTTTGCTTTTCTCAATGTTAAGCTGGTGGCATTTTTTATAATGCTTGAAGTGACATTTGGCAGTTCAGTCCCCAGAGATACAACTGTTGTTATTCTGACAGAAACATTCCCCCCACCACACCCCCTCAAATGTGTAACCCAACAATGATAAGTGAGGAATAACAGCTTCAGGATTATTTAATTTCTTTAATCCTCCAAGTATGTAGTGCTGGATACTTTCCTTTCCCACTGCAGCTTTTCAGCATTTACAAACAAAAGGTAAAATAGCTATCTGGTATTTATGAAAATAAACAAAGTAGAAGAAAGCAAACTGAAACTAACATGAAAAATATAATGAAAGCAAGCCTCCTTAATCACTTGAGGAGATGAAAGCATATGTATTTCCAGATGAACAGGCCATTGAGGTAAGCAAGTCTGTTCTCTAATCAGAAGCTTTTTCTTCCAATTACCAGAGTTTCAGGTGAAAGTCAAAACCCTGGAGAACTGTGCTGGCTCCTGTAAACCATATACAGGGGAAGACAAAAGGTCGGGGGGATGCTGAAAAGAGGCAAGCAGGAAATAAACCCTAGTCATAGGGGATTCCTAAATACCAAGATTCTAAAAACAACTTCAGAAAGGACAGCCAGGCTGAAACATTGATTTGTCCCCTAATTGAAGGCAATGTGATAATGGCCTCAGCATTTTGTTTGGGTTTCAAGGTTCCTCATGTTATTTTGGGATATGACCTACCTATGCACATGCACAGTAAGACATCTTTCACTAGCTCTCATGCATCACTGTGTGGTGCTGTCAACCTCTCAGGCCAGTACTCCCCAGTAGCATCCTGAATTTCATCTGAACAAAACAAGACGACCAGACTTCTGAAGTACCTATATTCAAAATTTTTTAAAAAGCCAACAAAGTTCATTTGCAATGAGAGCCTGCCACATAAGCAGTTTTTACATGCAGCTACATATCAAAGTCAGCAATAATAATTCAGTCATCTCCAGCACTCCATGTTATCATTATAACTAGATACGTTTTCCAGAGAACAATGTGTTATTTTTGCACTTGTTGGGAAATACTTATTTGGAAACATCTCATCATATCCTGCTTCAGGGCACTTTTTATGCTGTATAGCTCCTAACCGTATTTGACAAGGTACCTGACACACTAAATAAGGAAAGGACATGGCTTTTCTTTATGTTGG
This sequence comes from Megaceryle maxima, assembly GCA_024605025.1. Taxonomy (NCBI): domain Eukaryota; kingdom Metazoa; phylum Chordata; class Aves; order Coraciiformes; family Cerylidae; genus Megaceryle; species Megaceryle maxima. Next base: position 10,100 of record JANHGN010009505.1, read on the forward strand.
CTGTTTCATCTCCATGAAAATTGAAAAGAAATCTCCCCCTACCCCTGCTCCCAATCTATAAACTGAAAGTATCCACAGAAAACAAACTCAAAATTAATCTGGGAATGAGGCACAACAAAATTAAGCAAATGTTACATTCCCTCTTTTAACACTTCCTTGCACACACACTTCAAATCCTGTGCCTCTATTTGATACCAAATGTAACATGCAAGACTTCCCACCAGCAACTGTCCCAAAGACCTTCTTAGAACATCTCTGTAACTCAAATGTGCCCGACCTTGCAACAGCTAGGAAGTATAAAAAACAAGCATATTATTAAGAAAAGTAGTTATGATAAAGGAGCTTTACTTAGGGTGCTGCAAAGGCAGTTCAGCTCTTTCAGCCTCAGAAGAGGAATTCAGGTCCATATTATCAGAACAATTGGCTACATCCTCCCAGAAGGACAGAGCTAGAACCAAGGGGTGGCTGCCACTCCTGGCACAGCCACATATATTACAAAACATCTGTTTCCCAGAAGATGCAGTTGCCTCAATTCAGATCTGTTTTGCTTTCTCACTGGAATAATAGGTTTCTAGGATTTTAAACAATGTTAATGCAGATCTGTGTTGCTCCCTGATCAAGAGGTGAGTTCAGTGCTTGACTCAAGCCACTTTTCCTATGATGGAATGAACACCTGTTTCACACCTCGAAGTGATGAATTCCTCCTCCAGATAACAGAAGTCTTGCTCCAACCACAGGTAACCTAATCAAATAAAAAGTCTGAGAACAGCTGTTGATATCTCCCTGTAGGTTCCATCAAACTTTGCTCCTGCTCCAGCACAGCTACAATTGGTTCCTAATTTGACATTGGCTTGATGAGAGACAGGTCATTCAAAATAGTAGTTTAAGGACCATTCCACTCAGCCTGTGTGACTCCTTAATTTCATCTTTCCCCCAGAGTGTGTAATTTTGCAAAGATCTTTGCATGAAACTCGAGTGGTTTTAAGTATTCATCAGGTCCTGCTGCTCCCTCTCCACCCAAAAGCATAATACCAGCTCTGACACTGCAATCAATTACACAGTAACTAATTGCAAATCAGAGCAAAGATTGTGTCTCCAGGTGAGGAATGAGCAGCAGGAACAGATGAACTCTTCCAGGTCCCATGTTCATGCAAATGCCCCATACAATAAAAAAACAACAACAAAAAATTTAAACACCAGAAAACAAACACCACCATTTGGTTAATGACATGTTTGTGTCAGGTCTGCAGGAGGTAGCAAGGCTGTTTTAATACAAGTGCACTTTACTGTAGTCTTATTGGGCTTAAAGTTTGAACCATGCATTAAACACAGATTCTGGCTCAGGTCTTGGGAGATTTGGGAGGATCCCAATGTTATCTATGGAGTTTTTGCACTTTCCTTCAGTTTAAGAATGTCTAGTAAGTGTTGTACAAAAAGCAACCATCACCTTTAGGCCTTAACTGAAGGAAATTAGTTACTGTGTTTGCAAATCAAACTCTGCTGCAGTGATATTGAAACATTAATTTTGAAGGTGAAGGAATCTGCCTTGCAAGGGCTTCCTGGCACTGAATGCAGACAAGGATTCTATTCAGTATGACCCCAAGTCACCTTCAAGCTGTAGCTTAATATAAGCCCTTCAGAAGAAACCAAGCATTTATTATCAGCAATAATAAACACAGTTAGCCAATTTGCATAAGGCCTTTCATTAGAGAAACTCATGATTCTTTTCAAACTTTAATTCAGTTTTAGTTGAACCTAATGGAGATGTGTATGTTGAAGTGTTAGTTTTGCCATTTATAAAATGAGTAATACTAGAATATGAGAATTTCAACTACTTGCTTCATATGATAGAATCAATTCTTGTTAAATTGTGCCAAGAAAGTCACTTTGGGAGTCAGGAGACCGTTGATTGAACTAATACAAGTACAGTTAAAAGCACAGAAATTTTAACTTCTTTCTAAGTTAGACATAGAAGATAAATTACCATGCAAATTGAGAAAACAAAATACTAGTCAGATACACAGCTGCATTCTTTTTCTTAGGAAAAATTCCTAAGGAAAAATGGATCTTGGGATACTAGACACTAAACCATTGGCTTCTGTCATCCATCTACAGAATAGCATCCAGTGCCAACAGAGTAAAACCGCAAAGCTCTCAATGGGATAAATGTCAAAGGTTAAACACTGTGATGAATACCAAATCATCTGAACATTGTCAAAGACAAAGCAAATATGTTTAAATAGAACCTGACATCCAGCTCCAGTGAGACACACTCTTAACAGGTCTCATTCTCTGCTGTGACTTTAGTGACCAATTTCATTGGTTTTTGAAGGGAGCACAAACGCCACCTTTCGATTTTGAGGAAAAAAGCCTCAGGAACAGTGAAGTACCTTAGGAGCTTCACAACAGTTCTTTGCATTTGTTTCCTCTCTTCTTGCCACCTTTGAAAAAAGTAAATTCTTTCTACTGTTTATTCCCTTACACTTTATCCATATTCCCCCACCAACCAGTGGTAAATATAAGTGCATGTTTGATGTTCTGATTGCTTGTTTCTGCAAAAAGAATGGTGGTCTGTGAAGAAAGGCTGAAGAAGATTAGCAGGTGAAAAAGACCCTTTCTTTTTATTAAAAAGATTTAAAGCAACATGTTTAGCAATTATGCAGCTGGTATGAAAAAAGTTTTAATATCTACTTTAGCAATTTAAGCAAAAGCTCATTTTACAAAAACAAGCTTTAAGAAAGCAAACAGACAATAGGATGCTATTCTTTACATGGGTGGAAACCTATGAAAACTGCTGTGTACTGAAAAAACAGAACCACCGGCATAAACCACCATTAACTGCTGTATATTTTTATTTCTTTTTACTAGGTGGTTTGAGCAAAGACATTGTTATGTAGAAACATAGGTTTCCCTAGTGAAAAAAACACCTAAACAAAACTATGCAACTGTCCTCTCAGCATTACCAGGCATCCCACTTCCCTAACCTTGTTAAGCTGTCCCCTAAGCTGTTCCACAAAATTTACTTCCCAGTGCATCTGAGCCTTTAATGTTATAGTAAGCTCAGTCCATTTCAGGAGAGGTGATACTGTATGTTGCAGAAACACTAAGAGAACATTATTATGGCACAGGAGAAAACTAAGAAGCTGCTACGCCTCAGAGCCAAACTGTCAGCTCTCCAGTAACACCATAACTTCATCCTCTTAAAAGGTATCAATAGTCAAACTTGGATACAGATCCCAACTCAACCCACTTCTGTTCCCTGCTTTGCCTGGTTCAGAGCTTCCAGTAATGATTCCAACCACCTCTGGAGGTGAGATTTCTTTCCTCTTTTTTTTTTTTTTTTTTTTTTGAGATTTAGACATCAGTTCTCTATCTTCAGTACAAGGTGACTCCAATTTTTCTATGAAATGCATAACAAGCTGATCACCTTCCAGCAGCATCATGCAACCCCACTACAGTGACCAAGAAGGTGAAGACCACATTAGCTCACAATTTAGTTCAGCCACACAGTTGTGTTTTCTGCTGGGTTTTTTTGTTTGTTTTTTTTGTTGGTTTTTTTTTTTGTTGTTGTTGTTGTTGTTTTTTGTTTGTTTGTTTGTTGGTTGGTTTGTGGTTTTTTTTTTGGTTAAAAGCTTCCCTGCTAAGAACAATCCACACACTGCATGTCCCCAGGGGAACAGCTTTATACAAATTTAAGAAGAGTCTACATATTAGTGGCCAAGAGGGTAACATGTACTTACAAGGAGGCACTGGAAGAAAATACTGTCAACATAACCAAAGAACTACTGTGCCTGCAAGATTTGGAAGCCAACTTACAGTGAGAGGAAGAAAGTTTGTTCTTCTGCTTTTCTAATTATCAGTCTTTTTTGAAAATCTAATGCAACAGCTTTCTACAATGTCATTTATTTTAAATTAAGTAATAAGTGATTAATTGCTCAAGCAGCATTCTTTCCATTCTATATAGACTTTTAATTCACAGACAGCTTCTAAACATAACAGTCAATGATTTTGCCCTCCGGAGACAGTGAAAGAGATTAGATTTTTTTAGTTGGAATATATATTTTAAAGAATAAAAAAACCAAACCCACAACTATCAGCATCTTAGAATACTTCACCAGGGTATTATTGATCAGAATGCTTACTTGCCCTTTAGTTATGGCCCAGCTCAAGGAACTAACAATCTCAGTGTGGTGACAGTTTGTAATTTTACATTCTAAATCCATTTCTATTTTTTGTCATTAGCCTTCAGTATCTGGAAAACCACAGTCACTGAAAATATTATTTGTTGAATATACAGTACATCTCAACATGTAAAACAAATGTTCATGTTATTTGTACAGAAATTTGTATGAACTTAATTCGATTAAAAACACCCAACAACAAACAACTTTTTAAAGCACATGTGTAATTAAATAAAAAGGTTGCCAAGGCCTGCATGGTTTAAGTGGAACTGGGACGTACACTTAAGCAAGAATGACAAATTTAAATGCAAGATAAAGCTCTGCAGCCTGTCTTGCTGTCTCTGTTCCATCCTTGATCCAGTATACTTCAGTTAGGAGCTATTTCTCCCCCATCGTTCTAATTCTGTGCTGGCAAGGAGCTGATCACTGTATAGGTGCAGCTGTTCTTCCTCCAAGTACATTCTTTACTCAGCTCCAGCACAACTGTGTGTACTGATTGACCACAAAATACAGTTACCATACTTTACCAGAAACTGCCAAACACCTCTTATTCTTGCTGGAACTCTATCCAGGGCTGGCCTATCCCACTCAGTCATAGGAGTAGTGACATTGGATATTGAAACATGGGAACTAGCATAATGAACATAAAGTAATTGGATTAGTAATTAGTGTTCACTAAACTGGATAGCAGAGGAAAGCAACTGGGATCCACTACGTTACAGATTAGCAGAAATTTACTGGATTAAATTAAATCCTTCTTGTTTGTGCAAGTTTTACTCTGCCACTTAAGGCTAAGACCCAGTTAAAAGAAACAAATGTTCAATAGAAAGCACTAAATCAGATTCAGGTATTGATAAGAACATTAATAAGGAAGATGCAACTAGCATTTTAAAAACACAGATCATTACCAGGGTAGTTTTTGACAATGCATCACATTTTTGACCTTCAGATCTTGCAGAAATGGTCCATGCTATGCAGCCTTTCAACATCTGCAGTCATTCTGACTTAGAGAAAATGCAGAAGTAAGAATTTTAAATGGTTATGAGCTTAGGCATGTTATTTGAAATTCTCACTTTAAGATACCATCTTACTAAAATCCCTAATTGTTAAGTTCAGAACAAGGAGACTGAGTAGATAACAATGCTTCTCTACAACAGCAATTAGCCACACTATTCATTGACATAGTAACAGAAACTCTGTAAAAACTTTACAGCTTTTCCCCCATCTCCTTACTATAAAAGGTAACCAATACCATCAAAATAATTACAGCAGCTGCAGAAATTCAGAGCCCTTTAAGTGTATGCCATTAGTGACTGATCCCATGCTGTCTTTGCTCAACTATTCAAGGTCATTATGACTTTGGGAATACATAGAGCCCTTTAAGTTTACCTCAGTGATATCTGATTCTGTGGTGGCCATTATGACCTGGAGAATTCTTGCTAGCCTTTAGACAATGACACTGAGCAAGTAATACACTATAGATACTCAACTGCACTCTTTTAGCAGCCTTTACTTTCTTATAGCAATGAAGAATAACTAAAGGTTTCGGACCTTATCTCTGAGTCACAGGTTGGGGATCACTGGTCTTAAGAACCAAGGCCTGAAGCCTGAGCAGCTACAACATTTCAGACAATGACTTGCTGGATAGCCTTGGACAAATACCGGCTTCTCTTTCCCTTTACTTTCTGGCTTGTCTGCCCCGTTACCCAGCAGTTAAGAGTCATTCTTTAAAATGAAGTAAAGGACTAGAGCTGTGTTATTTCCTAGCAATCCTAAATGATCTGAATACACAGCAGCATTTGAAGCACAATGATCCAGAACACGATGTACGTTTCCTTGCAAGTACCCCAGACGGCCAAACAGAAACATTAGAAACATTAGCATTCTATAGCATCATCCTCAGACAACTCCACATAATGGCTAGTGGGGTATAGCTGGAATGCATTATATTGTAAGCATGCAGAAGGAAAATATCAGGTAAAAGAAAGACAGGTTTCTAGAACTATTGTGCCTCAGAAGTCTTCCGCACTTTAAACAAGTTTTTCTTTTAGAACTAGAATTAAAGTATCCTTTCCAAGGACTGCAGCTACCAACATGTCCTCTCCTGACACTCATTGATTTGTGAGTCTTAGATGGCCTGTTATTAATTAAATTTCAGTCCAACTAATTGAGAATTACTTCATTATCTATCACTTACAATCAATAACATTACATTAAGTTACTCAACTGTTTTATTTTTCCTGCACCGAGCTATTAGAAGATTCCTGTTAGTAACCAGCTTGCTTAACAACTGTTGAAAAAGTTAAGTCCATTTTAATAATACATTAAGATGCCAGAAGGAAAGAGTTTAGGACACAAGACAACTATCAGAAGTAAATGTTCTGTATTCTTAATTTAAAGGATAAGTTCCTTTTTAGTGTGGACAGGACTATGTGTAACTCTTTGGGCTATTTAAGCAGTGCACAGTGGGCAAAGCAGATGTTCAACACCTTAAGTGCATTCTCCAGAGAGAAAATACATGGGTGGCAGCACATCAGACACTATAGTCTAATGGAACAAAACAGCCAACTCTTTAGTAAAAATGCACTCACAAATGAGTCTGAGCACCTAGCACTCCACAGGAAAGGGGAAACTGGTGAAACACCAGCCTGCTTCCATTTTCAATTTTTGCACAGCTTCCATTGCATACCCCCTATTGTTGAAATTCAGGCTACGGTTTAAGACTGCAAACATGTTAAAAAAACCCCAAACATCCAGGAAGTAAATATTTTTATTAATTTCTGAATCATAAAGACTTGAAATAAAAAAATATATATATTTAATGTCTGGGGGATTATTTGATACACTCAGAATGAGAAGAACAGTAGCAAATAAGAGCAATGAATAAATACCTTCATTTCATATCTCTACTAATTCAACCCTGTAGACCAGAAATGTCATCTTTTGCACTTCAGAAGATTTTAATGCGTTTTGGTTGTAATTTCAATCAAAAGTAGTATTCCACTTACTCTACAAAAATTACAGTATTAGGTAATTGATTATTCAAATTGAGACAGAAATATTCTGTGAATGCTTCTTATCAGTGAAATTAAGCTTCCAGGAGGTAAATACAAAGGGCTTATGCCACTCTTGGTTGCAGTTACATGTTAAAAATAGGCAGTCATTCACTGAATAAAATTACATTTCCCCCATGTTTCAAAACAATCAGGCAGTCCATATGAAGACTCAAGTTTTGTGCACTTACCCCCTGCCACCTAGTGATCTGTTCTCATAACTACAGTCAAAATGTTAAAATGAGGTCATCTGTAAGGGTCTATTGCTGCTGCCTCTAGTTACCTTAGTCAATTCCTTATTGCAGCTATTCCTGCTCAGTTCACAGCAGCACTGTTTACCAACATGGGCATTAACCAGAAGAAGGTTAACAGGAGGATGAAGCTGTTTCAGGAAGAATATTTTCCATTGACTTGTCCTTGGAATCAAATCCAAACCCATTTTTGAAGATCATTTATCCACACCTTTCTACAAAAGGCTCCCTTCATAGCATTTAGCAAGTATTTCTGTGGAAGTAATTCCTACAGCATATATCAAGACCTCCACTCACTTCTAAAGAATTATCTCCTGTCTTTCCATTTCTAAAGGCAAATAATTGTGCCTCTGTCTTGGGTGACAGAATTTGATTGTGTTCCAAATCAAAACAACAAAAAAACATTAATTCCAGTATATATCACAGGCTTGACTAGCAAGTTAGACTAAATCCTTAAATTATTCTCTAAATTAGGTAACCAATCCCAAAAAGAGGCAAGAGTGGAAAAGCCAATGTAGACTGCTTTACACGTGTTTCAAACATCATACGACTCAAAATGTTCCAAATCTGTGGTGTCCTCCTAGATGTGGTCCATTCCCTTCTGTAACTTCTGAGGACAAGAGGACCTCAATAGATTTAAACAATAGTATATAAGGAGAAGTTGAAACAAAACAAAACAAAAACAAACAAAGAAACACCAAACAAACAAACCGAACAAAAAAAAACCCCACACAAAAAAACCCACCAAACCACAAAGCTAACAACTTGACAGTGAAGTGCTTCAATCTGACTTTTGACATTGAAAGTCAAAAATTGGCACCCTAAATTGGGCTCTCAATGCAGTATGGACCCACCATCCCAGGTTCTCCCTCTCTAAACATGATTTCCTTTCAAAGGAATATTCATCAATATGATCATGAGCATAACTCCATGTAGACACAATCAAGTTTCCTTAATAAACCAACTCTAAGGAGCAAATAAGTTTTCTAAATCCAAAAAAATCTGTATGAGGAACTGTATTAACAGAGTGTAAAGTTGTGTGGCCATGCACAGAAAGGTCAAAACTGTCAGATTTCAGATCCACTTTCTTGGTTCTTTGCTGATGCACATATTTCATGAAAAAGACTTGAGTTATTGAGCCAAAAAAACCTACTTTTCATATAACCTGAATTAAACATAAAAGATAAACTATGTGCATTTCTTTTGTCTAGATTAAGACCACTGTCATATTCAAATGCCTCCTTACATCTTTTTGATTTACCTCAAGCATCTTCACAACACCAGCTCACATTGCTAAAGGCACGTACTGAAGTTTCTGCAGTGAACCCAGAAACAGGGTTCAGTTCCTATATCCTCACCTGGTCTTTACAGAGCTTTTAATTTGATACTGTGAAACCAGACCTGTTCCTGACATGAGAATTTTATCTTGAATTTAACATTAGGTCTTAATTTTCATGTTCGTATCTTAATTCCTAGAAAATATTTCTCCTCCTCCTGAAATATAACCTTTTAAAAGATCAGCTTTCCAAGGCATGTTCTTCTACAGCTTGGGGTATGGGTACACCAGCAAAAAGATGAAGCAAGGTGCTACTATCAAATGGGGCCACTACAAGTTTATCATGAAGCATCAGTCAGGTGTGAGGGAACAATGAAAGAGGGAAGGTTTTAAAGATTAACTATTTTTATGGACTGGATCTCCAGCACTTTTCAAAGAAGTAATGACAGAGTTCAATTTGTTCTTTACATAAAGACAAGGACATCACATAGCATTCCACACCTGCCCATCTAAACTGTATTGAAAATATCCATTGACATCTGAGATGTAGAAGGCTGGATTTGTCACATGCTACAAGTTTAGTGTAGTCATTTCTTCAGAGTTGATCAGCAAAAGCAGTTTTCTCCATCTACAAAAGTATTAAAAATTCTTCATATACTTTTCTGAGATTTCCTTTTACACCATGACAGTCCTAAGACTGCAATAAAGACATTATTTATGATGTTAACATTGAAAAGTTGCAACTTTTCTTCACTATACTTCTACGCCTTCCTCTTTTTCCAAGTCTTCACAAAGACAATTTTTGTAAGAATTTGAACCAGTTCTTCAATTCCCAAACTCATCTAGTCTTTCTGAAAGTTGTTTAAAAGGGATCAAAATTCAAGCTCTTTCCTACCCACTCCTGCACAGGTGATAATACAGAGGAAAGCATGTTTAAGACTGATGGATGCCATGTGAACACTAGAGAAGTCAAACTAAACCCCAGCATTTAGTCTGTTCTACCAAATTTGCACAGATATCTGGGGGACAAAAGGTTTGGTTTTTTAACAAAGCAGGCATTGTAAATACAGAAATATCTTTGCAGCAAAAATTAAAATAACCTTCACCAGGCCATATGGACTAACAGTAGGTTCAAGAGAGACCAAACAAGACTGTATCCTTTAAGTACAAGGATATACAAATTACAAGGATACACACTCTTAACAATAACTACTCACGACTAACTGCTATAAGCTACTCAAGGAAAGAACATGTCTATTACTTGCATGCTTACTTCACATGCTGTTTCAGTAAATACTATTTTATACTAGATTAATACATTCCAGTATGTGCTGGAGCATGGGTGAGGTGACAATCAACCAGAGGACACCGTGTAGCTGCTAGCTGTGGTTATCCTCTAGGCACACAAGAGGTAGATTGAATTCTACAGAGACCCTGGCTAAATACCTCTACCCAAACTTTTGATGAAAAGGGTTGACTCACAAGCTCTTTCAAATGCTAATTCCCTACCATCTGTACCCAATGAGACATTTTTAAGTTGCACCTAACTCCAAAGACTGCATTCCATTTCATTTGAACCAAATACTTCATTCTGATGCTGTGCCAACATTACAGGAAAAAAAAAAAAGATTACATGGCCTTAGACTGTGTGATTCACACCTTCTGGGAGTAGATTCCTCATTATAAATGAAAGTAATAAAAAGAGAAGGCAAGAAGCAAATTATTTTAATAGATGTCTAAATTAACAATTACAGTTTTACCCCAGGTTACTTCATTAACTAGCTACTGGTACTAAGGGAAGGAATCATTCCAGATACAGTTGCAAACTAGTTGTTGGCAAATGCAGCCCTTCATTCTCATGGCAAACAGGAACAGATCCATCCAGTAAAGCTAGTGGCAGAAACATCCTTCTGCAACCAACTTCTGCACAGCAGCAGCTACCCTTACAAATACACAATGCCAAGTAAATGCCCAGCAGTATTATGCATCATTTCACAAGCATAAAATATAGATGGCGTTTGTATTCTCTCATAATACAAGATTTCATAATAAGTGGAGTAATGAGTAAGAGCAGATCACCCAGGTAGTCTGATTTCTTAGATTCAACCTGAGAATTCATGTTGAATCAGGCTAATTGCAGGAGAATAAAGAAAGAGCACAATTACTGCGCTGATTTATTTCTTTTTATTACTAGTCCAAAGCTGAATCAAGCCTATAATTTTTATTTTAACATCCTTCTTTAAAAAAGAAGTCATAATGGACTATTAGGAAATGTTCTGCCAATGTGTGCATTGATTACCCATACCACTATGCCTATTAAAATAAAGATTCTTCTAAGCACAGAAATGAAGTCATTCCAGTGTCTCCTAAGGGCACACAGTCCATCTTTTCCAGCAGCTTCCTCTCTACAAGGTGACAGACACTTAGTGATTGTTGAATGAGTTTTTATTGTTTTTAGAAAGAGTATTATGTTAACAGAATTTCAAATATCAACTCATTTATTTCTAATGTCTCCAACTCAGACACACTGCTGTAAATGGGAAAGAGAGAAAAAAGATAAATAGAACTTTATACAAAATATAGTGTATAACACCACAAGCAAGAGTCCATTGAAATGACTGGAAAGAATAGCTTCATTGAGCTTTGAGGAGTTTTGAATAAAATTCAGTTTAATAAAATCGTTTTTATAATAATTCTTAAATTATCACAACTTTTTAAGAATAGTTTTTCAGGAGAGTGAATTAATTGCTCATTATCACATTTGCCTTTTAAATATTTTCAGCAACCCCCTTCGGAAAAGTCAGAATAAACTGTTGTAGCAGACACATACAAGTACTTGAAAGGTCAAAAAGAAAGACAAAACCAAACAAAACACCCCACACAAAAACAAACAAACATACATACATAATAATAAAAATAAATAAATAAAAGAACAGGCATCCAGCACCACAGAACTTTCCTGTAGCTTATTAATAATTATTTAATAAGAGTAAACCAAGCATCATATATGGGGCAGACCTCAGTGATTTAGTTATGCATCATTCTATATTCTAAACTTGATCTCACAAAAGACAAAGTAAACTTATTCAGTTAAAGCATATTTCTAAATATCTTCCTAATTAAATATTATAGTTATGGTATACTATCAAAAGTCTGTTGACTTTTACCTCAACACATAGTGGTATTTACTTAAGCATACTTGTCATGAGTGGAATGGATTTCGACTTTACTTTCAGAAAAAAACAAACCAAAACAAAACCAACCAACAACCAACCAACAAACACACCACCACCAGCACAGCAGACAAAACCAAGGATTAGGATTTCACCAATCAACTTGCCCATATAATGTATATTGGGGGAATTTCTTTCTGCCAGAATTGGTATCAGAACAAGAGTGCTACTTCGATATCTGAGAGTTAAAAAGAACATGCCTTCATTACCACTGGAAACCCAACATGTAGGCTTAGAATGAAGTGCAATTCCATGGACTTCCACGGACTGATAAGAGAGACTTTTGCTTGTATAAACTGGCACTCTAAACACATTTTAAATACTTCTGTGAGTCAGGAAAACTGTTGCATTTAGAAATGACCTTCCACCAGAATGAACTGAGTAAACTACCATTTTAATTATTTAAAAATTTAAACCCCACCAAAATGTGGAGCATCTACTTGATTCCTAATTTGAGGAGGAATATCTTCATTCAAGAAATCAATCCTGGGAGGAAAAACCAATACATTTCAGAAAACTTCTAGATAAATATCTGTACACTAAAATTTCGGCAGCTGTTAAATGAATTCTAGAAGCTATACTCTCACTCCATGACGACTGAAACAGGAAGCTGTTCCTCAGCCTCCCTCTCTTCTGTTGAGGGAAGCAGCTAGTATATGTCCAGAAAAAGTATCTGGACCAGGAGATGAGAAGCTTCACCTGACTGGAAATCCCTATGTTTGTCCCCTTGTGTTCCCCCCCCCCCCCACCAAGCTCGTTCTGTT